>OMNN01097786.1:0-10332 GCA_900302755.1 Chromis chromis
TCTCTCGCGCTCTCTCTCCCGTGCGCGGGCTTGGGCATAACCGTACGGCAGGTGACTGTTGCACCCGCCGTCCGCGCCCACCATGGCAAACTCCATTTTCAGTCCGTGTGAACGCTACAGTTACCGCAAGTTGCAGCTCGGAGCGCGCAGAGACGCGAAATGAGGCATCAAACCGTTTCAGCAGAGAATCACAGAAAGTCACACCTCAGCCAGGTCCACGCTGAGCGCGCTGCATGTTACATGACAGAAGATTGAGGCTCAGCTTCCCCCCCGCCGCCAGGGTTTTATGACATCATTACCATAACCAAAAAATGTGAGGCCGGTGCCACAGCCTGTTACGCAGCCGCTCCGTCCAACTTGCAGCGCCGCTTATTTGTTCGGCATTTTAAATCACCAAGTCAACAAGCGACACCAAAACAGTCCCTGCGCGGCTCCTCCGGTGCCCATCAGGTGGTTAATTTCCCAGCTCGCACCCAAATGCGTCTTTTGATCCTCCGTGGTCACTCCTGGTTGCCATTTTATGTGTGATGAGATACAAAAAAGAAGGATCTCCGCTGTTATGATGGAGCTCCGGTGAATGTGAATGACTTTATTCCTCTGACGCTCCGCGGAGCTGCGAGACAAGAGAAGAAGAAGGGGGGGAAAAATCATCAGAATAATAATAATTGTAAAAATGTGCCGCTGTTTTGGCCAAATACTACGCACCTCCTGTGATCTGAGGCTGTAAACTTCACTGGTTCATCATTATTCTGGTCATTACTGTTGTTATTATTGAGCAAAGGCTTCAGAAACGATGCATGAACAGACATTACGCACGAAATGTTCTCATTAAAGTAGCCTCCCTTCATCCTGACATTCATACTTACATGTGAAAAGGGGCCAAACGAGCCGCCTGAGCCCCTACAAACAAATCTGCTTGAGGAGGAGAAGGAGGAGGAGGAGGAGGAGGAAGGTTAGGTGAGGATGCAGTTCTTCGCTTTTGCTCAAATTCCCGTCTTGATTTCGGGGTGCAACATCACAAAGCCCTCGTCGTCTCCAAACCAGCGGCCACATCCAGCACATGCAGCGGGGCTCTGACGCACTCTGAGGAGGACACTTTTTTTGGCTGCGTCTCGACGTCTTGTCTCAATTCAACAGGATCTATCGCCACTTCAGCCTCCGTTTCTGCTGCATCGCTTCCGGCAGCAATAATCGTTCAAAAAGAAGCAGAAGAGGAAAGCAGGTGAGTTCAATGACAGCTCCGCACCGTCACGGCCCAAAGGTAGCAGGTTGGGAAAAGTTTACCTCCGCGCAGGCGACGGGAAACGGCTCCATGGTTAATTCAGAGCGCCGCACATCTGTGTGTCCGCCGCTGAGCCCTACCTTTACTCCCGTATCCTCCCATTGTGTGTGATGATGGAGAGTGTCGGTGAGAAAGTCGTTCATGTACCGCAGCGCATGCAGGCGGTGCTCGGTCCTCCCCCAGTGGATGCAGCCGGTCACTGCGCACCGTGCTGCAGTCTCACACCCGAGCCTCTGCCCTTCATCCTCCCTGCTGGGTGGCAACCGGTGTCCTTCCCCCCCTAAAAAGTAACACATTGCTTTAAAATACTGGCAGCTGTGGTATTTTACTTTAACTTACAGGAAAATGTGTTCAAGTGTGGAGCGTAAAATGTTGTTTTGGTCACAATTTTCCAACTCCAACCCTCAATAATGTCTTCATATATCTATAAATTGCACCTGAACCTGCAGAGATTCCGAGTTTACATTGAAACTGTGTGAGTTACAGCACTGGAAATGATGTAAGCAGTGTGTTTCCCACCAAAAAAGTAATGCACTACTTTAAAGTACTTGTATGTCTCTTAGTGCACTGCATTCAATTGTCAGGTTCAGGTTACTTTATTTATACCTGTAGGTAGATTTGTTTTGCAGTCAGGTGAATTCATCCTTTTCACAATCAAAGCACAAACATGTAACAAGCGAACCAACACAAGCTGTCTGTACAATACCCTTGGTTCCACTAATCAGGACATAAAAGATAAAAAGATTAAAAATAGATAAAAGAGAGAATGAAAAAAGGCAAAAACCTCTGGGCTAACACCCAGGCTAAAAAGAGGTATAAAGGAAGTTAGAAACCCTTAAAAAAGAAGTTTGAAACCAGGACAACATAAGTTTGAAAACCCAAACGATACATAAATATAGGATCAATAAAAGGGAATAAGTGGATAACTTATGTGCCATACATCCTGCTTTAACTTGTTCAATGCTGTGACAGCAGCAGGAACAAAGCTGTTTTTGTATCGTTGAGTTTTGAGTTTTGAGACTTTGAACCTCCGTCCAGAGGGAAGTAACTGAAAGTGGCAGTGCAATGGGTGGAAGCCATCATTTAAAATGGAGGTAGCTATCCTCTGTACCTGCCGACTGTACAGGGAAGCTGAACTCAGCTGTGGCTCACCCAGTAGACGACTTGACCATTTAACGATTTGGTCTATGGACTTTCTGTTTTAAAGTTGCCTGACCGAACCATAAACGAAAGAAAAAGATAAAATAGACTCAATAAAAATGTTATCGTAAAAATACAGCCAAACTCGAGTAGTAATATTTTGTTTTTCCAAAAGTGTAGTTTAAAACTGTAAAATCAGATTTTTTTGGGGGGAGGGGCCAAAAACAAGAAATAACAACAGGCTGCTGTAAAAGTTCACAAAACAGTGTTCAGACTTGATTCCTGTTTTCCTGGTTCCTTGTTATTTACATTATAGGTCTGCAATTCATAGTTTAGACAATTTAGAATAAGAAAGTAATTCTATAGTTACATTTAGCAGATGCTTTTATCCAAAGCATATTACATACTGTACATAAGTAGGTAGGCGGGGCAGCATTAAGGACCTTGCCTAAGGGTCCTCACTGGATACCTGCACCCTGACTGGGATTTGAACCACTGATCTCCCATGCCAAGGTCTGGGGTGTTAGTAACTGAGCTATCCAGCTGTAAATGGCAATTAAACTGTATTCCATTCTATATTTTCTGATTTTCTGTTGTTATGTTTGTAATTAGATGGGCAAACATTGTAAAAGAACAAATTACCACTTGTAAAAATATAGATTTTTCATGTGTACTTTTTTTTTTACAGTCATGTAAATTAATACTTTTCTATGATTCTACTAACTAGACATTATCTGGAATTCACCAAAATATGAAAATCTTTTTTCAAAAAGTTTTTTAAATACAGTAGATTCACTTGGATTTAGGAGGTGCTTTGATTTGTACACGCTTTCCATAAATAAAGCCCAGCACAGCAAGAAGTTCTTGATTCTCCAGATATCTTGTGCAATGTCTGCCTACTGTGTGGAATAATTGTAATAACACACTGCAATTAGCTGTTGTATCCCCGTGTGTTTTTCTGTATTTAATATGTTTAATATGAAGGGAAATGATACCGTTAGCATGGCCAAATGATGTGTCGCTATTGCAGAATGAGTAACCCGCATTGTTCTGCCCACATGGATGCGGAAAGCATGATTTGGCCATAATTCATAATTAACAGAGTTGTAATTGAAGTAGTCGCTGTTGGACTTTGGATGTGCTTTGATTTGCTTTCCACTGAAAGAGCCAAAACACAGTAAGATATTCTCAGATATTCTCCAGATATCCTGTGCTGTGTCATCCTACTGTGCAATGCAACCAGCTATGTAGCGGATCACCGTGGTCCTATTGTAATACAAATAGAGTTGTGTCTGCAGCTCACTCATTGGCCTGCGCACAAATTGGATAATATTCATCATTAGCAGAGTTGTGATTTAAGTAGTAGGGCTTTGGAGGTGCCTTGATTTGCTTTCCAGTGATGGAGCCCAAACACAGCAAAAAGCTCCAAATTCTCCAGATATCCTGTGCCAAGTCCACCCTCATCACATTAATACATCACTACAGTCCAAACTGTAACTACCTGTTGTATCCCTGTGTGTTTTTCTGTATTTAATATGAAGGGTAATGTACCTGTTGCCATAGCAGACCAACCTGTAGCTATTGTAGTATGAATATTGTTCTGCACATATGGATGCAGAAACCATGAATTGGCCATAATTCATCATTAACAGAGCTGAAGTAGTCGATGTAGGATTCTGGAGGTGCTTTGATTTGCTGTCCACTGACGGATCCCAAACACAGTAAGAAGTTCCAAATTCTCCAGATGTCAGCAGATGTCTGTGGTATGTCAACCCACTGTGTATTGAAACAGCGCTACAGTCAAATCTGTAATTCTCTGTGTTTTTCTGTATCTATTATGAAGGGTAATGTGACAGTTAGCATAGTTAGCATAGCATACTGACATGTGGCTATTGTAGAACGAGTAACCTGTATTGCTCTGACCACGTGCTTGTGAAAAGCATGAATTGACCAGTGGTTATTTAAGTAGTCGCTGCAGGACTTTGGAGATGCTTTGATTTTCTTTCTATCAACGGATCCCAAATACAGTGAGAAGTTATAAATTCTCCAGATATCCAGTGGTATGTCCAGGAATATTTAAAATCACACGGCGCTACATTCAAATCTGTAGATAGCTGCTGTATCCCCGTATGTTTGTCTGTATTTGATATGAAGCTCCTGTAGTATGAATAAGCCTCATTGTTCTGCCCACACAGATGCAGAAAGCATGAATCGGCCCTTAGAATAACATCAAATATGGGAAAATAGAAGAAGTGTATCTTTTTTTAAAATTTATTATTTTTTGACCAAGCGGTTCTGTGTGAGGTTTATTTGATCCAGTGGGATTAGTTCTGCTTCTGAGAGAAGTTAAATGACTCCGATCAGGGTTAAACAAAGAGGTTGTGAAGACGGGAAAAAGTCCTGCTTCTTGTTTTGATAGGCAGCCTCTCTGTTCCATTGTACGGCTCTGGGTTGGAGGGCTGCATGGTTGCCCAGGAAGCCCAAGAATTCCCCCGTCCACAGGTGGAACAATGAAAAGGCTTCCCTCTTTTTTTGTTTTGTTTTTTTGAATGAGTCACCAGCCTGATAGGATCACACGTGTTTCCAGCGCTCGGCCTCACGTTGCTTTGCTAAAGCTAATCAAGGAAATTGCTGTTTGTAAACCTCGTCGTATCAACATCTGGGAGCAGTCGCGTCTCCCTCCAAACCAGAGTCAGAAAAAGAGAAACAAATACTGAGGCATGGCACACATACACAAAAAGAAGAGTGTGCACGGACATCACGTGCACAGCCGCCCACACACACACACACACGCACACACACACATGCTGCATTTGTGATCCATTCCTCTGCTGAACAGGCAATGGAAACTTCTGCAAATGTAAATGTGCTGGGTTAAAAATACAGCGCATTAATGTGCACCACATGTGGCACTCTGGCAGAATGGAGGATATTTTGACGGCGGGGGGAGGAGGACGGAGCAGCGCTGGGGTTTCTCCAGCAGCAGACACACACAGAAAAAACACACACAAAAAACACACACACACAGCTGCACTGAGGCAACACGGCTAGAAAAAAAAAACCTCCTCCTCCTTTACCTTGAGCCTTTTCCACGAACACCACCTTGGAGTCGTGCTGGAAGTTGTGTCCGTCCAGGAGTATCCTCTCGCCCCCGGCGGCCGGACACGTCTCCAGGCTCTGCTTGTCCACCAGCGGCAGCTCCTGGGCCGATCTCTGGGCTGCGGGAGGGAAAACAGAAAGCTGAGCTAATACACACCCACTCCCCATGCAGACCTGAGCATCCAGGCCCAGGCTGAATCACTACCTAGAGCTGTCGGAGAGGCTGTAAACCTCCACTTCTTCACGTTAAAATGAAATCCTTCCTTGGCAGTAAGCAGGGAGACACTTAGAATGTGTTTATTTGTGTTTTCTTTAACTATCTGAGCCCCAAAACTCACAAGATGTTATCGTTTTTTTTGAAATCTGCAAAATGACGCCATTTATCAGAGCTAGAAGCTGTAAAAACAGAAACAATCATTGTGTCTGTGAAGATTCATCCAGGTCATGGTTATCCTCGTAGTTTCAATCGTAGCTTCTGGACTTGGTTGAGTTTCTTGAAGACGTTTCACCTCTCATCCAAGAGGCTTCATCAGTTCTGAAGAAGAAGTAGAACTGATGAAGCCTCTTGGATGAGAGGTGAAACGTCTTTAAGAAACTCAAGCAAGATCAGATAACTATGAGGAGAAACCATCATCGTATTTCGTAGTTCGACAGTCAGTGAACTCAGCATGTTTGATGTGCCATTCTATTGGGAAAATTAACCAAAAAATCTGAATTCACCAACAATATTTGCTTCGACTTTCAAAGATTTTCAGCTTTCTCATACAAATCATGTGTTTAGTGCAGTTTTGTTGGGAAAATCAACCAAATCTAAGCTTAAAATCATGTCTCAGTTGAGAAATTCTTCAAAAATTAACCGTTTGCAATAAAAAAAACATTCTCTTAAAAACTAAAAATTCTGTGTTCCTTGATGCAACCATGAAGCTATTAGGGACTCAGCTGTCACCAACAGTTATGTAACAAAAATTCAGGGACTTTTTGGTTGAACTGCAGGCTGTGTTCACATAAAGCTCATACGAGACAAATATGAAAACAAATTAAAAATGTAAAAACTAAAATATCCACCATCATTTTTTACATTTTTGGTAACACCTGTGAGCACTTGGAAAATTGTTGAATATGTTGATTAAATTTATTAAATTTTTTGGTAAAATAATCAAATTTGAATAAAGAAATTCAACTTTATTTCATTTTTTTATGATCTATAGCATTATAACTTTGCTATACGTCACAGAAGACATTCGTTTATATTTTTAATAATGATTTATGGAATTCTAACTGTGTCATTCTGCACAGAAGATACACAGATTGTTAACTCTCTGATGGTCATTGAAGTAACCGTGTGTCACGTGTGGTTACTTTGGTCAAATGAACCAAATCTAATCACAACATTTTAGCTTATTCTACATGTCTCATCTAAAAACTTGCCCCCAAATAAACTGTTTGCAACCGATTTGGTAAAAACAACAAAATATGTGCTCCTCTGTGCAACAAACAAGTTATGGGCAACTTAGCTGCAACTAATAGTCACACTGCAAAAATTCAGGGACTTCTCGGCTGAACTGCAGGCTGTGTTTTTACACTTCTATGATTTATGGCATTATGATTTTGCTATTCTGCACAGGAGACATTTCTGACTTCTCCCTCCTTCTTCATGGTTGATCTGTTTCCACAGAGGTGCAGGACTTTAGATTGCAGTGAAAAATGAACCACAGTGAAGGAAAATGGAGCAAAAAGGGAGTCCAGAGGGTTAAATTATTGCTGGATGTTTTGTCTCAGATATTTCCTCTCCTCGTCTCTCTTTACTCCTCACTCTTACCTTCTGGCCTGCTTTTCTCATTCCTTACTTGGTTTTAAGTTTTTCCAAAATCACTTGCAAACCTTCTTCTGTCTTCAGTTAAGTCAAATGCCGATGTCTTGGCGAGGTGTCTGCAGCGAGAGACGCCTGTAATTTCATTGTGATTGAGCGGGATACGTAAATAGAGGCTCAATAAAAGCTGAATATTTCTCTCACACGAGGATCATCTGTTTGTAACTCGACGCTGCTGCTTTCTGATCCTGATGAAATTCTAATTCTGCGTCTTTGGAAGGGATCAATCTTTCCCACATCTCCCTCCCGTCTGCATCGCTCACACACTAAGTGAATTCTGGTCAGAAACAATTGCTCGGTGGCAGACGTTCAGAAACTAACAATGCTCTATTTCAAGGGGTTGAGATCATGGTTTAACTACTGTCTTTCATTTACCTCATAAGACTTAATCTGTGTGGCAGCTCTCAGCGCCAGAACCACATGAAGTGAGTTTATCCCGGTCCGCCGAAAGGTCAACTCCAGTGCAGCGAACAGAGTCGATGCAGTTTATCGACTGAGGCCTAAATAGCTTTTACGCAGACAAACACTGTCACAATAAAATGGACTCACAGTCGCATGAGCCACATCTCTAGTTAGCATTACATTCTTTATCAATTACTAAAAAGTTGTTTGATTAAAGTAAATAAAAGTGGAAAAATCATTTCAGTTCTTCCTTTCATTCAAAGCTGGAACCAGAACCAGCCTCATTAATGACTTTAAGGATTTATCAATTAGCAGAGATCCTGTATACTCACTAATTGATTAATCCACTTCCTGATCTTTTTGGTCTTGTGATCTTTTTAAATGGGGCAGCTTTTATTTAGCATCCAGTCACATGGTTCACATGCCACTTAGTAGCTTAAAAGCAGGATTTTTGGAGTTCTTTCTATCCTCCCACTTTTTGAGTTTATTAAAGAGCCCATATCCTGCTTTTGGGGTTTTCCCTTTATTTCATGTGTTTTAGCTTTTTTGTGCATGTAAAAGTTGTGCACACTAATACTACCAAACCAAACTGAGTTATCCTCTTCTTATCTGCCTGAAACATCTCGTTTAAAGTCAGGTTGTTCTTCTGTTACTTATCGACATCATCATGTAACTCAGGGATGGGCAACTCCAGTCCTCGAGGGCCACTATCCTGCATGTTTTAGATTTTTCTGCAGAAGCCTGATAACGATCCTGATCATTTGAATCAGGTGTGTTGGAAGAGGGAAGCATCTAAAACATGCAGGATAGTGGCCCTCGAGGACCAGGGTTGCCCATCCCTGATGTAACTCATTTGCATAACGCCTGACTAGCAGCTACTTTTTTCCTCATTATTCCTCATTAGAGCTGCTTCTGTTAGAGCTACGTCCCTACACTCATTGATCTGAGTTTGCAGTACATAACCAACGTTATTTCACTTTTTTTGAACTGGCCGAACAATCAGAGCAAAGAGACAGGAGCTAAAACAGAGCGAGGGTGACACAAGGTGCTGCAATAATGTACAATATGAGAAAAATATTGTGTTTTTAAAATATTAAAGCAGATAAACATATTCAAACAGACCCCAAAAATCTAATTATCAGCCTGTAAATGAGCAGAATATGAGCTCTTTAAAAGCCTGAAGTGACAGGAGCAGCTGCTTAGAGTTCAGAGGGTTAAAGATTCCAGATTTAACAATTTATGCTGTATTTAAGTGGCAAAGAAACACCAAATCTGAGAACATGTACTTACAGCACTCGATGGGGTTTGATGAGGCCTGCAGTGACACCGTTCTGCCCGTCGCCTGGTTGATGTGAACTCTGAAAACCATCCTGACTCGCGTGTTCTTGCGTCCGATGTCGGTTTCCCCTTTTCTCAGCTCGATGTCCGAGTTACGCAGCTTCAAGATTCCCGCGCAGTCGATTCTGTTTGTAGAGACACAACATTAGAAAAGAGCCTGCCAGAGTCTGTCATGTGCATTTATGACAAATACAATCTCACAGCTAACCGAGGCTGTGATTTATACAGAACCGCGGCCAAACACGGAGATTTTCACTCTGGACTCCTTCAATGCAGTCATCCTTCATCATCATTTCACTCGTTTAAAACCTCGGGGAGCTCGCTGAGGAGGAAGAGGTCCTCAAGGAGGCTGCAGTCGTGTCAACAGAAGATTAACACCAGAACCTCCAGGAGAGCTTTTACACCTCGATGCATCTGCTGCTGGCTGCAGGAGGACGAAGGCCTGGGAACCTTCACTGCATCAATATCACAAGATGCATTTAGAGGAGCTTCATGAGACACTTAATAAATGTTTCCCTGCTCTGTTTTATACTTTAATAACTCTGAACGTTTTCCATCTCGCTGCTACTTGATGCTGCATTCCTCAAAGCCTACTTAATGTCAACTTTTACACTCTTTCTGAACACTCCTTAACATTCCTTTAACCAGAGTCTGCTGCACTGCTGAAGTAATCAGGTGTTGGAGCTAAAGGACCTCAGCTGTTCAGATCAACGCCTACGCAGAAAAAGCTGAATGCATTCTGGACTGAGGTGTCCGATCAGTGCCTGAGAGAACGTTTTAGAAAGAAACCACAAGAAGAAGGTGGTCCACTGTTATCATCTGAAATCATTTTTATACTATTTCTGATCTGTCTGAAGATTTGACAGCATAAAATATGGATATTTATAAAGATATTTGTGAAATTTTAGCTTGATATAGCAAATATTTTCCAAAATTGAAAGTATCCACCCACTGGTAAAACTTTAAAAACTGGGATACTGACAAAAACCTTGCAACATTACAATATTATATATATAATAATTCCTAGATTTCAGATTGAAACAAAAGGTTTATTCCATCTGATATCATCAGGGGCCTTCTGCTCAGCCATCTATGATTTGCTTGAAACTTTTTTTTTTATCACAAAATATGGATATTTATGAAGATATTTGCGAAATTTTAGCTTCATATATCAAATAATTTCTGAGATATCATTTTTTAA
>OMNN01097791.1:0-14249 GCA_900302755.1 Chromis chromis
TAATATAATATAATCTAATATAATATAATATAATATAATATAATATGATATAATATAATATAATATAGGAAATTGTAAGTTTAAGAGCTGTGTTGATGCAGGTGAAAGGAAACATGGAACCTATTGCAAATATACACTGTGAGCTTTTTACTGTCTGTTTTTTCATGGTTTTATAGTGATTTGTATCCCATGCAATAACATTTCACAGATTGCTTCCTATTGCTGCCAAACTGCTGTCAGTCCAACCAAACCAAGCTACTCCCAGTATAGTTAAAGAGTTAAATTCCTATAATGTATAATGATTACAGATGAACTTTAACTTTGACTGTGCATATTCAGTCATAAGTATTTAAGACACTACAGACAAATAATGATTTCAGATATCACCATGAAACTTCCCCAGATGATTATTTACACTAAGACAAGGTTTTTTGTATCACAAGTTTTTAGAACGGTTATGTTTAAATATGCAAATGAAGCATTATAACAGAAATCTATTAACAGAAATCTGACTATGGGATAAACAGCTTCAAAATTCTTGTTTCATTTTGTGGAAATATTAGAGTCAAAGGTTTTACAGTGGGGATTCAGGGTATCTTTTTTTTATTTTTTTTTATCATGCCATAAATCATAGAGTAATTTTAGCAGCAAAAAAAATCTTTCAGAACATTGAGACTGTTGTGTTTATTATTATTGCTGTTAACAAAAAAATAGTTTTAAGGGACTAGAGGTGCCCAAAACCTCACAAAACTAATATGTATCATAAGTGGTGTGGCAACATGCCTCGATAGCGCCCCCTGCATATTTTAACAAGGGACCAGTTGTGTTACATTTCACCTACGAAATTCAGGAGCTACATGTAACATCACAAGACTTAGAATAAAGTCTGTTGGGTGCCCCGATAATAGCCTAGCGGTTATGTCGCGTGACCCATGTGCAGAGGCGTAGCGGCTGTGCCAGGTTCGAGTCCAACCTCGGCCATTTATCACATGTCCTTCCCCACTCTCTCCCATTTCTAACTCTATCCACTGTCCTGCCCTCTCTAATAAAGGCATGAAAAGTGGCCAGTGCTATCCTGTATGCTGTGGTGTGCTGGGGCAGTAGGTTGAGGGTAGCGGACACCAACAGACTGAACAGATTGATCCGCAAGGCCAGTGATGTTGTAGGAGTGAAGCTGTACTCTCTCACTATGGTGTCAGAGAGGAGAATGCTGTCCAAGCTAAATGTCATCTTAGATAATGTCTCCCACCCTTTTCATGACGTAGTGGTCAGCCACAGAAGTACATTCAGTGATTGTACCTAAATGCACCACAGAGCGCCACAGGAAATCATTCCTCCCTGTGGCCATCAAACTGTACAACTCCTCTCTCTGTATTTCACACGTGCAATGACCTACAATTCAACTGTAGGTCATCTAATGAAGCTGAATGTACATTTATTTTTCATGTTTTGATATGTCTTTTTTATATTATTATTTTATTTTATATTATCACATGTTATATTTTCATTGATTTATTTTATACTTCCTTCTTACTTTAAGACTTTTGATTAGGAGGGGTGCGAGGCGCTAAAAAGTAAAAAGTGAGCCGCTGCTATGGATGTTGGGGTCCAATTAATGACGAATATACTTTGTGGGGGAGGAGGGGGCACCAAAATTTAATCACATGTTCCTTGTCCCATTATCAACATTTCCTGAAAATTTCATCAAAATCCGTTCATAACTTTTCAAGTTATTTTGCTAACAAACAGACAGACAAACAGACAGACAAACGCCGGCACAAACGCCTTCGCGCTTGGCGGAGGTAATAAAGTCTCCTAAACCCAACAAGAAGGCAGCCATTTTGAATGTACTGTGCAATTCTAGTGCAGTTTCTGCTTGTTCTGGTCAATTTTTATGTTTTTCTATTGTATATTGTCCAGTTTGCACCAAATTTGTCATGCTTAATAAGGGTCCTAGTCCGTGCACATCTACATGTCTATATTGAGTTATAGTCATAGCGCCATCTACTGGTGTGTTTCTACAACATGATGACATATATGATGGTGTCAGGGCTTCATCCTGCTTGTGTTGTTTGACTGAACTTACCGTCTCCAATCAGCACCAAGCTGGACTGGTTGGTCGCTTTCCCGTCCTGCAGCTGGAAGGTGAAGGTTCCCTCATCTGATGGAGTCAGAGTGTCCATGATCATCTCAATCACACCGGTGTTCTTGTCAAAGTTCATCTTGTATTTCTGCCAAACAAAAAGGAGAACGCTGTCTGAAGTGTTCTTTTTTCGTTATCTGAAAAAAAATAACTACTGTGGGTGTGCAAAAAAACATATAAAACAGAAATGATTCTCACTGACCTCCCCATGAGAAAGAGCATTATCATTGAAAATGTAATCAATTTTGGCGTTTGGTGAAATCTTCTCGGCCTGCAGCCAGAAGCGAACCTTGCCCTTCTCCAGCAGCTCCACAGCCAACTCTGACTTCAGGGGAATAACTGGTGTGAAGAAAGAATGAGAGCCAGTCAAAAAATAATAATACAAAAACTAAAAACTAAGACACTTAAAAACAGCAGAGATGATTGTTGTGAAACACTCACTAGGGAATTTGTGGTCATGACTGATCTCCAGCAGCCTCTTCAACTCTGACAAGCAAGAAGAAATTCATAAATAAAGATGAAAAAGATGAAAAAGCAACAGTTGATGTCATTTTATTAGGAAAAGTAAATATATTTGCTTCACATAAACACATGTTTTTCATTGTCCTCTGGGCTTTAAGTCTTACCTTCATCAGAGAGAGTGTAGCTGGATGAAGCACCATCAGTGTGGGTGACGAGACATGAGTAGATGCCAATGTCTTCCTCCCCGGGGGTGTTGAAAGCAGCTTTGGACCTGCAGAGAAAACACAGTATTGAAGTAATAACAACAAGAATAGAATAGAATAGAATAGAATAGAATAGAATAGAATAGAATAGAATAGAATAGAATAGAATAGAATAGAATAAACTTTATTAATCCCTGAAGGGAAATTCAGGATGTTAGCAATGTTAACTTAAAAACGGTGTCATCTCACTTGTTTCCCTTGGTCTCTACAGTCAGGCGGGAGGTTTCTGAGAGCTCCTCGTAATTCTTGGACCACACAAATTTGGAGTCGGGGGTCATGTCAGAGCATTCAAAGTTCAGGGAGATGATACCGTCATCGTCTACATTCACAACTATCTCCTTAGTGCCTGAAAACAAAAGAGCAAAAGGTAAATTATTACTGCAACTTTCAAGATATGAATCATCATCATCATCGGTTCGTCCTACCTGGTTTGGTCACAGCAGGAACAGGTTCTGTCACATCTGAGGTTTTACCAACACCAGCTTTATTCTGAGCGCGAACACGGAACACATACGTCTCTCCTTCTTTGACATTCTTAATCTGTAAAATGAAAGACAGTAACCTGATTAAACACCATCTGCTGCCACATGTGACTTTGAATCTGTCAGAGAAACAGATCCTAACCTTGATGAATGACTTCTCCACAGCCTTGGTGTTGACTCCTCTCCAGGCCTCCTCTGGTGCTTCTGCCTCCTTGATGTCGACGTAGAAACCGTTGACCGGGTCGCGGCCCTGGTACACGGGAGGTTTCCATAACAACACCAGAGAGTCGCTTCGCACCTCCCTGATCTGCAGGTCATGGGGAGGTCCTGTGGATGACCAGAAACACAACGGAAACAAACATTAAGGCTAAAAAACTGCAGATCAAAAAGGAAAAATTACTACTACTTCCTTGTTTCTGGTTATTCTTTGACTTAGTGTGACAATATGACAACAGTGACACCAATATCCCAGGTGTTTATGATTCTCTTATGCATTGCTTGTCTGTTTTCTATCTGCTATCCTGTTCTCTCTTTCCTTTACCCTCACCCCAACCAGTTGAGGCAGATGTCTGCTCTCCCTGAGCCTGGTTCTGCCGGAAGTTTCTTCTTGGTAAAGGGGAGTTTTTTCTTCCTACTTTTGCCAAGTGCTGCTCAAAGGGAACCCAAAACGTAGGTATTCGTTGGGTTTCTCTGTAAACATTTTAACTGTATTCTATGAAGTACCTTGAGATTACAAGGTATATGTTGGTGCTATATTAATAAAGCTGAACTGAACTGACCTGCATTGAATTTTAAATCATCATAATATTATTGCCGAGTAGACACAAAGCCAAAAAGCAAGATAACAGGCAAAGTCTTTCTCTCTTAATCAGGATTAATATCCCCTACACTTGTTTAATTATAATCAATGGTCTGTCAACAAATCCGATGACTCTAAACTTGACTAAGTGAATAAAAAAAGACCTGCTGCTGCCCTTTGGCCAAGCCCAAATAAATTTAATTCAATTTAATTTAATTTAAAATGATGTAATATGAAACTGGGTCAAAAACAACTTTGAACTAAATCTGTCCACAGCAACTAATCAAGTTGAAAGCAGAAAGATGTTTAATGGCTAGAACAAAACATCTCTTGACTCACTTGACTTACTTGTCCAGCTTCTGATTGTAAATATGAATATTATATTGAAAATCAAGTTTTTCAAATTGTCCATATGGTAGTTTTAGTGACATCATGAGGATATAAATGGTCAACACCAGGCTGACCTAAGAGGGACCTTGAAGGACTCTGGATGTTTTCTATTAAAGTGTGTGATCAAACTTAAAGGGACTTATAGTCTCTAGTATATGACAAGAGTCCCAAATTTCCCAAAACCCAACTCAATAGCTTCTTTGTTCGCCTTCCTCTGTCTGGTAAAAGCCCAAATCTGTCAAACTCTGTGTCCAAGTTGTAACATAAGAATCTTCAGGGTTCCTTGCTCAGAGTCCAAAAACCCTGAGACACTGAGCCAGAAATGACATTGTGCAAAGGCTAAGCAGTGATCCTCATGATAAGTTAGTAAACTGAACTGTATGTGTAGAAAGGAAACTAACCAATATTGAAATTAACAGTTGAGCTGAGGTATTTTTTTTTTTGGTCAATCATTATTTGTTGAGCTGCAAAAATGTCAGAAAATAATGAAAGATGCCAGTTACAAGTTTTTAAGGCTCATGGAGATGTCTTAAAATTGCTGTTTTCATCAAGCAAATGGTCTAAACCCCCCAAATATTCAGTTTCCTGTCATATAAGTCAGTCAAAAGCATCAATTCCTCATGATTGATAGGCTTCTACCAATTAATATTTGGTGTTTTCTGCAAAAATGATGACCAAACTTTGTACAATTACCAAAAAAGTTGCTAAACACTTTTCGGTGCATCAATTAATTGATTAATTTATAATTTCAGCTTTATTGATGTGCAAAATCAATGGAATGTGTATTTTAAAAATGGCCACTTTTTCCATTTTTTGTTCTAAAACTGGGTTTCTGTCCATGAAGATATCCTTCCATTGGGTGAAACACGTTGTCCAACCAACCTGGCACAGCGATGGTCCACTCCTCACACAGGAAGGTGTTACTGGGCAGTGATGGGATGCCGACACCTGCCATGTTGGCTGCTCGCACCTGGAACTGGTACTTCTTGTTCTCCTTCAGGTCGGACACCTGGTGGCAGAAAGAGAAGAAGTCAAAACCTTAGAGCTGCCAGTTGAACCCAACATTTCCACTGAGAGGCGTTTCATATCAGCTCACCCTGTAGGCCCTCTCGCTGATGGATCTGATGTTGGCCTCGTGCCACTTGCCCGGCACGCCATCGATGACCTCACGGTAATCCACGAAGTAGCCGGTGATGTCAGCACCACCGATGAAGTTTGGCTGTTTCCAGGAGAGCACCATGGCGTCGCGAACACACTCCAGGACAGTGATGCCATAGGGTGGAGCAGGAGAGGCTGCAGCAGAAGACTCCAATTAACCAACAGAGCGTCAGCAGGAAGGCTGATGTAATGGGAAACTGAAGCACGACGATGCTTTTAATTCCCAAACTTCCTTTTAAATGCTGCACTGCTGATTAATTTAAAACCTTTGATTACCTAAATTCTGTAATTGTAGCTTTGGAAACATTGAGCTTCAGTGTTCCATTACTGAGAGCTGTTTACAGCAAGTACTGACCAACAACAACTCATGGTCAATACTGGATTGTGCATAAATTGACTGATAGTTGTAGGTGAATACCTGCTGTAACAGAAATGTGTCAAATCCATGACACATTTACAACTTAAATGTTCATTATTAGACTTCTATATCATGGTTTGCTTAAAGGAATAGATTGATATTTTGTGAAGTATATACACTTACCACTCTTTATGTCTAAATATGAAGCCACAGCCAGATATCCATTACCTTAAACTTGGATAAAGACTACAAACAGTGGGTAACAGCCAGATTGGCTCTGTTTGGCACCCATTGGTTTTCTACCTTTTTGTATATGTCCTTTTTCTTCTGCCATTGGAGGCTAAAGGTATACTTTGAACAATTTGGTATAAACTTGTGAAATTTGGCACACTGTTTGGAGACAGTCCCCTGATTCTTTTCACCAAGTTTCAATTCTTTGCCTTGAGTCCTCTAGCTCGAAGTTGGAAGTGCATTTGTGCATTTTTTTTCTATTAGTACTTACAGCTGTGCTTTTAACATGATTACATTAAGCTGGTGTAGTGATTGCACTTTGCAGAGCTGCATGGATCCTCACCAATGCTTGCAGCTATTTTTTTAAAATATTTCTTTATATTGTTTGCTAAATCGGGGAAAAGAATAAAGAGTGCAAACCAGGCAGTCAAATAGACTATGGAAACTCACTGTGTTTCACTACTAAAATAACAAGCACACAATGTGTATGGCTTAACTAAATAAAATGAGCAGGTTATTGGTTCTTCTACCAATTGTAAGCTAAGCTAAGCTGTGTCGTGGCTGTAGCTTCATATTTAAAGAGAGAGGTATCAAACTTTATATATAATCCCTGACAAGAAAGAAATAAGAATATATAAAAATGTCAAACTACTCCTTTATACAATTAATTGGAGAGCATTAAGCAGTTATAACACAGTATTTGTGGTAACAAGGTAAACAGTGTAGCTTGAGGGAGTGTCTGTGAGCAAAAGGTCTCTACAAAAGCAGGATCACGTAACATGGTGATAACAAATTTGTCTGTCATACACAAATAGTCATGTGAACTTGACGCCCCCCTCGTCTATTTAGGGGTGAGAAGTCGGTCAAAGTGTCCAAGAGGTGAACGTCTGACGATGTCCAAGGGTCGCTCCCAAAAAGGCTTCAGGTCACAAGTGTCCTGCTGTTGTGTTGGCTGGATGACCCACTTTTCAAGTGCCGTGTCACACTTCTGTGTGTTTGTGTGTCCTCAGAGAGGTGACGAACACCAGATCACCAAGTCAGGAGGTTGTGGATGAGTGGTGGTTGGAAAGCGTGACTATGTTGAGGTAAATCTGGTTAGGGTTGTGTTTTACTATGACTTACCTTAAAAAGAAGAATACCAGAAGACCAGTTCATCTATTTTTAATTGATTATTGTATGTAAAATACCTGTAGATGTCACAGAACTGATGCAACTTGGAAAGTCAGGATGGATTATATTCATGGCTCTTAAGTGAGTAGAGAATATAGAGTATTTTACTTTATTTGAAGTACCATTGCTCACCTGCTGACCCTCTCCTGGGCCTCGGTTTCTCCCGATTAGCAGAAGCGTCTACAGACTTACGTGCCTCCACAGCCTCATCCTGAACCTCAGCAGCGACTGGTTCTAAGAGTGCAGCTTTGATTGTGTCAGTAAGTGGGTCAGAAACTGAGCCTGACTCTGAGGGCAGCTTTTTTGCCAGGTCAGGGGCCCAGGACACACTGCCTCTCTTGCCCCCTTTATTTTTACCCTCCGCGGGGTTGAGCTCTGCAGCCCCGGCCCCCTGCCTGGCTTCAGTGTCAGCCTGAGCTTTATTGCGCTTTTGCATAGTGTCAGGGGGGGACTGGACAGTTTCATGCGCGCCCGTCCAGCGTGGCCTGTGCTCGGTTAGTTGGCCCACGTTACCCCCCGGCCCCATCTTCGACAACACACCGTGTGGGATGCCGCCCCCTACGGGTGTTAGCAGAGAGAAGCAAGAAGAAGCTTTTTAAAACAGGCCAAAGATCCACATGGGCAGCTCATATCTCAGTCCAACAAATAAGCAATATTCATGGCATCAGCCTATCAAATACAGTACAATGTCTTCATCTGACTGGGAAGGAAAATGAAGACAAGATGACCAACGAGTGACATCCACGTGAGGAGGCTTCATTTGGGATTATGAGAGCATGCAGGCGTGTAAAGTAGAGCAGCCAAACAGTGTGTGGGTGTGTGGCATTGTGCCGACCCTTTATGAAAAACTTTAGTAACGATGCCAACGGATTCCATCACCTCTTAGATTTGCACTCAAGAGATGAAGTAAGTGGTGAATGAATGCAACAACACACCATGATCTAATACATGAAGTAGTGCTTTTCTTAACAATAAAAACTTTGACTTTACTTGCATGAAATGTGCTATTTACTGCAAATAAGGTTTATTAATATGAGCAGATTCTGTATGATTTAGCATAGCAGAAATGAATGTGACTCTACCAGTACATCTGCCTGCATTACAAATACATTGGCATTCTTACTAAGTGTGTTTCATAAAGTGAGAACAGAGCATGCCGCTCAGCACAAAGTCGGCCAGTGAACAAGTGACATCCAAAGGCTAAAAGCTGTGACAGTTATAATGCAGAGAGATTTTAATTCAGGAAACACATGCAGGAAATCAGAACGAGCATCTCTGACAATTACTACAACAGCAGCATTGTTTCTGTTACTGATTTGCATACTAAGTGTTGAATCTAAATAATGTTAAAATTCTGAATTCTTGTTTTGTTGTTCAAATGATTAAAATGATTTTTTTTTAAATAAGTAAAATGTTACTAGAGTTCATGTTTTAGTGATTTCAGCCCCAGTACATGTCTACTGTTGCCAGAACTTCCCAGTTACAGTAGGTTGTTTTGGTCGATCACGTACAGTAGATGTTCCAGCCCAACGACGCCCCCTTGTGTTTAACTTTGTCAGTGCTTCATGTAGATTTTGCTGTAAAAGTCCCTCGACTCTGACTGTCTATTATTATGTGACCTAAGTGTCCCTCACCAACTGGAAAACTCGCCTTATTTATGTCATCTTATTGTCATTGAGGGCGGCTGAGATTTGATGTGAGCAGTTTGCCACAGTGCCTCTTGTTTTTTATGTTTGCGTTAGGTAGTGAATACTTGTAATCCTGTACTGTGTAGCTTTAGCAGTTAGTCTGGGTTTCTTGTGCGAGCAGATACTTTGTTTGTGCTTGTTGTGGCACTGAGGCCTTTGTTTATCTGCCAGGAAACTGGGCAAGGCGCTTGATCATTCACGCACACTTAGTTAACTATTTTTGTCTTTGTTTAGATGCACAAGGTGAAGGGGGGTTGCATTCTTTGTATTTCAGTTTGGGTATGTAGCATAGCCTTTTCTTGTTGTTTAGTTTTTATAGAATACAAAGTTTATCAAGTGATGTTTGCACCTTTTTTTGTTTTGCTCTAGTTTTAGATTTGGCAACACCCTCAACCCCTCAGGTTCTTTCCTGTGCAGCTTTGCCTTTCTTTGTTTGTTAAAGTTCCTCTCCAGACATAGATGAAACCCCTAAAAACTCATCTCTGCGTATCAAACTTACATATTTAAAAGGTTTTTCTATTAGAATAATCCCTTCCTGCCTTTAACATTGTTTAGATGTAACTCGCTGCAGCTCGAGCACACCAGCTCACCTACAACTCTGCTCAGACGCTGTAAAACTACTCTACACTATACAGTGGCAAGTTCTTATATTGAAGTAATTCAGCTATACATGTTCAAACTGGAATCTGATTATAGAAAAGAAGAATATCTGTCATCAATACCCTGCAGTGTCATGGCAGAAATGCTCAGCCGTTCCACTATATAAGAAACACTTCATGGACAAATTAACAAAGTCAAATAGGGTATATTTTACCACATTACTGAGAAATAAATAACTTTGCTAAACTTATAACATCTGATTTTATGGAGTTTTCTTGGTAGAGATTTATTTTTTAAGATAATAAGAAAAACCTAAATTAATGGTCTCAATGATCACTAAAAGGTTTTCCAAATCTGTTATCACATAGCTATTTATTACTATATATTCTCTTCAGGTAGTAGGAAAATAACTCAAAGTTTGTTATTATGAACTGAAATCACATTTGAATATTTACATATGAACATTATATTTAATTGTGATTTTTATTGTTTTTATTGTCAGAAAATGCTGAGATTTCAGTTGCATAAGGTAACAAAGACTCATTGTCATTATTATGTGCTGATTCATTATGTTTACTGTCATGTCTTACTATACAAAACTGAATTTAGTGCCCTGTCAGTCTCAATTATCCCACTAGGTTTGGAAATATAGCATCATTTTTCATTTTAGGGAAACTGATGGTACTAAAATAGTCTTAATTATCACATGAAGCCCAATACAATTTTTAAACTGACAATCACGTTAAAAGTAGGCCCCTCAGGCAGCATGTACAGTAAGTTTAATTTGTCTGTGTGCATTCTTAAATAAAGATTTCCTACATTATTTACATTAGTCAAGCAGAATCAGCTGAACAGAACAATCCCACTGCTAGGTTAGCTGCCAACAGAGAGGTGAAGAAACAGTTTCAGGGTACCGGTGGGGTGGGAGAGGTCCAAGTGCTGGTACCGTTGGCACCATGTGGGGTTGCCGACACGTCTTGTGCCCAGGATAGGTGAGGGGAGAAAGGGGGGAGGGTGGTGGTCATGATGGTGGTGGTGGTGTGTGACATTGGGCTGGTTTGTAACCACCGCTGAATTGGATCGCACTGACCCAAATTAGAGGAAGTCTACAAGTCCTGACCCCGACCCCGCCTCAGGCTGTGCAGGGAGGAGGAGGTGGAGGTGGGGTAGATGTGGCTGGACGGGGTGGTGGTAGGTGGAGCACACAACAGTGCAGAATAACAGAGTGGAACCATGGTGGAGAGTGTGGGAGTATAGATGCTGATGGTATAAAGAGCTGAAGACATGTTTTAAGATAGTAGCCTACAACACATGGTATGTAAAATACCAACAAATGCTAAATGTTGCATCACTTTGTTCTTACTTTAAATGAAAATTCTACCATTAGGACAAGTAATTAATTATCTTGTTGCACTGAGATCCATTTTACTCACCAATAGCAGCCTTCACCTCAACAGGCTCCGACTCCGGGGAGAACTGACTGAGTCCAGCGGCGTTTACTGCCCTCACTCTAAACACGTACGTCTCTCCTGTCATCAGGCCGTGGCAGATGAACCTGCAAATAGACGTAAACAAATGTATATGAGAGTACCACCATTCACTATCACAGGTCACATCTTTAGCCTCCAGATTCTCCCTAACAACATGCATGACCTCATCATCAATCTGAAAATGGTAACCACACAAGTAAGACTTCAGTTTAGGGAAAAGATAGAAGTCAGATGGTGCAGGTCGGGTGAGTAAGGTTCATGGGGCAACAATTCAAAGCCACATTTAGCTGCTTCTGCCACCTGTACTGTGTGGATGAACGCATTGTCCTGGAGCAACAACACTCCACCTTTTTTCCTTGATTACTTCTTTAAGTTGTCGCAATACTGATGCACAGTATTCCCCATTAATGGTTTGACCGTTTTGCAAGAAGTCAATCATGAGTAACCCCTCACTGTTCTAAAACCCAGAAGCCATCACCTTGCAGACAGATGCCACTTGCTTGAACTTTTTCGGAGGTGGAGAACCATTGTGTTTCCATTGATTGCTTTGATTATTTGATTTTAAAAGTGGTGAACCCATGTCTTATCCTGGTTGAAAATGAGCCCAAAGTGTCCTTGAAAATTTCCATTTTCTTCTAATTCTGATGGTTCAACAATCACTCATCCATCTTGCAGACAGTTTGCTATGTATTGGGCAGTCACAAGTCTATCATTCATGACCATAATGTGAGTTTTTGTGGACGGTGATATAAGGCTTTATAGTACTTATGTCCCAAAATGGGAGCTACACCTCTTGTTTCTGGGTGAGGCCAAGAACTTCTTGAAGTACCCTTGTACATAAACTATGGTTTGTATCATAATTGGATAACAGAAAAAAAAGGGTTGAATCTTACCTGGTTGCGTTTACAGGCTTGTTGTTGCAGGGCTCCCACACGTTGCTGCCTACAATGCTGCTCTCAATGTAATATCCCACCAAGTCTGTGGCATCACGGGACGCTTCCCAGGACACAACAACTGATGTATCTGTGTTTCTGGTGGGAACAACTTTTCCTGGGGCAGATGGGATATCTGTGGGTGACAGCATTGTTTATTTATTAGCTGATAATATAATTGGTTATACATAGGTTGTCTGCACTAAAAGTAAAGCATGATTTGTGTTTTTTAGTTCATACGAGATCAGTTCAATATTTGTTTGGAAACCAAATCTGGAACCGATCAGTCACCTCCCTGATGATAGATACGAATCTAAACATCCAAAGTGCCTTATACTTTTCACAGGCTTGTATGTTTGTGTGTCTTCTCACCAAGCTTGTCGCCAACTGTGGTAGCCTCAGTTGGGTCGGATGGTTCTCCGACACCGGCAGAGTTGCAGCAGCGGACGCGGAAGCTGTAGGATTTCCCCTCAGAGAGATCAAACAGGGCAAAGCGAGGAGACTTTACTGGGATCTCTGTGTTCACCCTCTGCCAGCTGTCTGTGCCGGAGACACACTGACAAACAAAGAGGAAAGTCAAACCGTCACTGGTCACAGAAACACTAGCATGTAGTGATTTCACACGCAGAAGAAAAGACAGGATGTGTGTTTAAAGGGTGTAACTTACTTTTTCCACATAGTACATGACACCTTCCAGGCCTTTCTCACCGGGTGGCTTCCAGCTCAGAACCACATAGTTTTTGGTTGCTTCTGTCACCTGCAGCTCACGAGGTCTGCCGGGAACGATGCTCTCTGAGAGTGAGAATATAAAGATTTATCTCACAGCTGCAACATGATCTTAAAGTCACTGTCTGGTATAAATCATGGTTTTAAAAACGTGATTTCCTACCTGCAGGCTCCTCCTCTGTCACAATGATTTGGCCGGTCCAGGGAGCAGAAGTACCTGAGAACAAGAAGATGATCATCATGTAAACATTGTCAGTCTTGTGATTCTTAATGATCTACAGGTTTTAGCATTTCTAGATGTTGCTCCAGTGGTTACTTAATGAATTCCTTTTTAAATCAAAAACTTTAACCAAACAATCATTCACAATCATCCACACAATCATTAACAAAAGTTGTAATAATATTTTTGGCGGGCATTCTTTTTAAAGGCAGAAGAAAGTTATTTTCTCTAAAAACGTCCTTAAAACTCACATTTGTTAATACTTTACATTACAAGACCGCTTTCTCAAAAGTATTCTGTCATCTTAAGTCCTTGATAACATCTTCAGAACATTTTTTGAATGTTGGTTTGAGAACTTTTCTCTTTTATCATATAACATAATCTGACAGCATTCTCCAAATACGCTCCAAATTTTCACTTAACTTTATACAACCATTATATGAAATTAGAACTATCCTTAAAACATTCTTTGAACATTAGATTAACATGTTGTCTTAAAACATGATTAGAACTTGTAGGTGATGTAAGCCAATGTTGTGGGAATGCTTCCTGCTTCCTAGGTAACTTTTTTGCCAGCTCTACTAGTTACTCTGCTATGTATACCTTTAAATATGGATTAATAAATATGGATAACATTGTCAGAGTTAGTATGTCTTTGACCAGGCGTACAGTAAAGTCACATATCCAGACTGCAGTACCTCTCATTCGGGCTCTGTCTGCTGGATCCATGGCGGCCACCGGCTCAGACACTCTGGACGGGCGACTCATACCGCTCTTATTGACAGCTCGAACACGGAAGGTATAAGATCGACCCTCCACCAAACCAGTGACGGGGAAACGGGCAAACTTGACTGGAGTGTCATTGCACTGGATCCAGTGGGTGGTTCCAACCTCACACCTAGGCACAAATATGACAATATCAGTAAGTGACACTCATTTAGGGTGAACCTGGATGGATGATCTATCTATTCATCCATCCATCCATCCATCCATCCATCCATCCATCCATCCATCCATCCATCCATCCATCCATCCATCCATCCATCCATCCATCCATCCATCCATCCATCCATCCATCCAACCATCCATCCATCTAGTATTGTAAGGTAAACATCTCACAGAAAACATTTTAATATA
>OMNN01097795.1:4556-17321 GCA_900302755.1 Chromis chromis
GCTTTCCCGGCCCCGAGTCCTCCTCCTCCGGCTCCGGCTGAGGACGGACGGCTCATGGCTTCCAGCTGCGGTCCCGTTCCGGTAAGCTGAGCCCCGGTACCGTCAGCTACTGTTTACTACCGGACGTCCCTCCAGGCCCCCGGAGACACAACATGGCGGCTGCTAGTTTGTATCGCCTGCCGCTCGCTGCCATTGGTCCGCACGTCCCAGATTGACAGGCCGCTCAGCCAATCAGAGAGAGGAGTCGTGTCATTACATAATCACCGGCAAAGCGGAAAAATAAAGGAAGCTCCGGTTGTTGTGTTATATTATTATATTATATTATATTATATTATATTATATTATATTATATTATATTATATTATATTATATTATATTATATTATATTATATTATATTATATTATATTATATTATATTATATTATAAAACGTGGGTGGAATACGTGTGACGCAGCAAGGCCTTGTCGGTCACGTGGTCGGTGGGTGTCGGACACCGGTCGATACATCTTGTTCCTTTCACAGAGCGATACTCTGCTCCACATCTGCAGGTTGTGTCCGTCGTATTTCTCAGCAACGCACTACAAAATCATGGACGGCAGAGGCTACGGTTCTGGTAAGTGCACACTGCTTGTGTTTTTTACATTTTGCTACAGATATTATTTAGTTACCTGCTGTTGCGTTGTTGTCGGGGGAAACATAGCCGTTGCATGTTAGCTGTTAGCTAAGCTAATTCAGAGTTTCAGCTCGCCACCAACATCAAGCAGCCGGCTGTAGCTTGAAACAAAGAAGCGTACAGCTAGCTATGCGTCAAGTGACATCTTCCTGTCTGTGGTGGCGGCAGTCAGTCAAATATGTTAATTTAAGAGAAAACGTATAATCCGTTAACCGTACACTAGGCCCATTAGCAAACATTAATCAAATATAGTTAGCTAGGCGAGCCACTTGGCCGTCGGGCTGTTTATTTGCTAATGTGCTAGCACAGAGGGCAGCGTGGGCCTTTGTCGAATTGTTGTAAGACGCGTTAGATGCTTTGCTAAAGTTAGTTGGCTAATTCCTTTAAAATGGAGTCAGTGTGGCAAAAGCCGCTGTTATAGGCTAGTTAAGAAAATGGCCGCCTAATCCAAAACGCTTTCAAAACTTGAGGTGGGTTAACGTTATCATTAAAACATTGCTGCGTCCTGAAATAGATGTTAATTTCCAATTTGCACTAATTTGCAGATCCGCTGTCTAGAGAATACTAGAGAAAGTCCAGGCGGCCTGCCAATCTCTTCAGACATCCCCAATTCAATTGATCTGAACTACAGGGGCATGCGTTTCTGCTTTTTAAGTTTACTACTTGCATTAGCAAATATTATCTATACATTAATGTGGTCTTATTAGTAAACAAATGCAGTGTGTGTGTTTAAGTTTGAATGTTAGTGCCTGTTACCTTTCATTTTGCACATACCAAGCTATTCTTACCTTTTGTAGGTTACTCCAGCTGGGGAGGTGGAGGCTCTGGCAGCAGAGGTAAGAAACTGAGAGAGTACACCCTGCACTGCATACTGGAACAAAGACACTCATGCTTTACTATTCAACCAGAGCTTGGTAATATGGCGAATCTGATTTACCTGTGATGTTGACTGAATTGTGGTACTATGTTTTCAAAACGTTTGTAACTTTAAATTGGGCGGGATGGTCCAGTTTTGCAGGAAGGAGAACAAAAAACATAAATTTTTGGATGTGATCATCAGACAAGTTGTTGAATTCACTCTTCAGTTCAGTCAGCACACATTAACCAGACATCCTTATAATATAGTTTGACATCATAGAGTCAATGAGTAGAATAACATTTCCCAAAATTAACTAATAAAATCAATTGCTTCCTTTGCTATTATTTACCATCTAAATTAGTCAGTTGCATTTTCACTAAATGACTAATGGTTTCACCACTGGTCTTTTATTGTAGGAAGAGACATGATGGTGGTCATAATTACATTTTTCATTCTTCACATTACTAGGATCTGGTGGTTTTGACCTGTATGGGGGAGGTTATAAAGACTCCATGTCTGGGCTCGAGGGCTACGGAGGAGGAGGTGGCGGCCACATGAGGAGAGGGCTCTCGGGAGGATCTCTGCTGTCATCCACAGGCACGCATGCTGATGCAGTCATCGCCAAGATTAACCAGCGCTTGGACATGCTCACTCAATTGGAGGGAGGGTTGAAAGGGTCTCGAGGTGACAGGTAATAATTGCTTCCTTTTCGTGCTTCATACCGTTGTCACCAGTCAGATGCCACTAATGCATAACTGTGCCAGTGAAAGCATTAAATATCCCAGTAGTGTCTTTAAAAGTTTAATAACATAGCACATGTTGTAATGTGCCATCTGGTTGGTTGACAGCATTGTTTCAGAATGTTGCCTCGTGTCTGAGTAATGTCCAGACAGTTAAATATTGCTTGTTTTTAGATTAACCTGAAAAGGATCTTGATAAATATACATCAGAGGTGATGAGTCTCATTACATTAGTAAGTTAAAAGTCAAACAGGTCCTTGCCCCTAGTTTTGGATTATGAAGTGACCGTGTAGTACAGAGCTTTGTAAAATGTATTAAAAAAATTATATCTAATAACATGCGAATGTGGATAGAGACTAGGAAAGTTGTTATTGTTTGAGAATGGTGAGGATGCTTCAGCAAATTTGGCTGTTTTAGCCTGCTAAGACATTTGCTGACACCTCACACCCAGCCTTTGTGAAAATATGTATGCCTCAATTCCTACTTGGGATGAAAATGGTGTGAGTTGCTCACAGCTGCATTTGAATGCGTCAGCATCTGATGATGCTTTTTTTGTTCCCTATTTGCTATGTTGCAGTTTGTCTGATAGCTGAGAAGAAAATGTTGTTGTGATGCCCTCAAAGTCTTAGACGGTGTGAAAATGCATGGTCCCCCCCATAGGAGGTGCAATTGCAGACCAATTTTTCCGTTTGTAACAGATCCACATCCTTGCACATAAAGCCAGTTCATCTTTACCTATTACTTCCAGAACATTGCTTTTGTCTTGACTTAATGTTTATGTGTTTACACACTTTGTTTCTCTCATCCTCCATGTGACCTAACCCTGTGTTCTGGCTTTAGGTTACGCACGAGAGATGAGTTTACAGGTGCTGGCCTGATATTACTTTGTCAAGCTGAAATGTTCATTGAAGGATGCTTGCTGTATTTACGAACACACCCTTATTGCTGGAAAAACGCCCAGATTATATTATCATTCCCTTTCGTTAGTATTCGCTATAACTGAGTCACTTCCCAGGATATAACACTACTTGCACCTGTTTCTCAAGACATTACTGGTCCTGATGGGCCATGTTCATGTCTATTCAAGGTTTCCAAACCTATCCTTTAACAAAGACAAGGAGTTGAAAGAAACTGCATTTTCCTAATCTGCAGGAGTTTCTGTAAATTTAAGAATAAGAGAAAAAAACATTAATACATAATAAAACACCGCAAGCAGAGTGTTAAGTTGTTTTGGATCATCATTTCTGATCTAATGTGGCTTATGAAATAAAGCTGGGAGTGACAAGAAAACATGGAGAAAGCGAGACCATGGAGGAGAAGGGATAGCAGGTGGAGAAATCCAAACCTGGCTACCCTGCCTGCCTCCCTTGCTCTCTGCTCTTCTGTCAACCCTCTCCCTCCCTCCCTCCCGCAGGTTTGACCAGTACGAGTCATTCGACTCGCGCTCCTCCGCTCTCACCTCCTCCCGAGATCTCTACAGATCTGGCGGCAGTAGCTATGGTTTTGGCGATGGCCGTGGGGACAACATGCTGTTGGGTCAGCGAGGAGGCTCAGGCTTCGGAGGGGGAATTGGGGTAGGGGGAGGAGGAGGCTTTGACAGCCCTTCCTCTTCCTATGGAGTCGCTAAAATGCGACAGAGTATGAGGGAGTCCTTCAGCGGTGGCCATGGAGGAGGTTCTGGAGGTGGAGGATGGGCTGGAGCAGGCCGACGTTCCCCCAGAAGGGGTGGAAGTGCCGGGGGTCGAGGAACTGGAGGAGGGTTTGGAAACCGCAGGTCTGACCCCTCTCCATTAGGCGGAGGTTTGCGTGGAAGTGGTAGTGGTGGCCAGTCCCACCGTGGCCACTCTCCAGGAGGTGGTAGAGGCAAGCTCCCATCCCTCCTGTCCAACCGCATGTACCCTGAGACTGGGGGCTACCAGGGTTCTGCTCCAGGGCCTCACGACTTCCCTGGGAGGCATTTTGGAGGGGGCCCACGGGCTGGCCGCCAGCGAGGCCGCAAGAGACCCCTGAACAAAGTAAGTACCTCCAGCCAAATAAGACCTCCTCAGACACTGGGCAAAAGTTAAGCCCTTTCTGATTCCCCCCTTTTTATGTCCTCAACCAACTGGCAAGTCAGCCTGAACTGCTAGTACCTGCTATTTGCCATCTAAAGCAGTTTGTCACAAATAGTCCCCAACAAACATTTAATACCACAATTGCCCTTCTAACTCTACCAAGTCCTCGATTAATGTGGTCAGAAATGTCTCATGGAACTACCCTATTTCCACAGTAAAGACAAGTGACACATCTCCCCGTCTAATTCTTTGTCTTGTTAGCTGTTGGGGTGTTGATTTTGCTTTGTGGATCTTATTTAGGGTTTTTTTTCTTTCTTTTCCTTTGCCCCGAGCTTGAGTAATCTTAACATAAGGCAAATAATATTTATTTGGAAATTCCCAGAGAAGAAAGACGGATCAATAATTGGCTTTACCAAGCTTTAAGCCTAGAATTTATTGATGTGTTGATTATAAGTTCTTGTTGTATGTCCATGTTTTTTGTTGGGTTTTTTTTGTCAGAAAAGGTTCTTAAGAGTGCAAATAGACTTTTTGTTTACTGTAGCAGATGAAGCCAATGCGTGATGTTCAGAAGAAGAGAAAGCAGACTCAAGGTGGAACCGATGAGCCAGAGTCAAAAATGAACAGGACAGAGAGTGCAGGGTCAGAGTCTACACAAGGTACTTTCTAAGATTATTGTGTAGTATTGTCAGCAAAGTAACCTTATTACATGGCAGACAACATGTCTATTTCTGTCTTGATCTGAAGTTTATGTGCTTTGTATTCTTAGAGCAACCAGAGAAAAACGGTGATGACAGTAAACCACAGACTGACACTGCGGTGAGTAGATTAAACTCTGAGCCTATGTACCGTATTTTCCGGACTATAAGTCGCATCAGTCAAAAAATGCGTTGTGAAGAGGAAAAAACTCTGGAGGAAGATGAAATGCCGTTTCCTCTTCTGCGGGGCTGTTACAGGTACAGGAGCAGCATTATAGTTGCCACAAGGCTAGAGCGCCCTCTCGTGGCTATAGACGGTAATGTTTACTCCTTGGTTCACGTCAGTCAGTATGAATTAACATTTAAAAACATGTTAAACTAGAAAAGCACTCGGAGAGCACAGACCTCCGCCAATCCCCGCCAAAGAATCGTTTAAAAAAAAAAATCCTGGATCCCGATGGTATCCACCAAAATTTAATCATCTGTTCCTTGTGCCATGATCAACATTTCCTGAAAATTTCATTAAAATCCGTTCATAACTTTTCAACGTATCTAGCTAACAAACAGACAAACGGATGAACGCCGGCAAAAACACAACCTCCCGGCGGAGATAATTTTGATATATAAGTCGCACCTGACTATAAGTTGCAGGACCAGCCAAACTATGAAAAAAAGTGCGACTTATAGTCTGGAAGATACAGTAATCATGAAAATAATGGCCTGTGGAGTAAAATGATTATTGTATTCCTATAAAAGCACTTGCAACAACTGAAAAATGCATCTCTTCAAGTAATTCTCTCTAAATAGTAATGTCTTTAAGTAATACTTATTTATTACATCACTATGCAAATGAGGTAGAGATAGTATTGTTGTATAGCACTGGCAAAGAAGGCTGAAACTGTCTGTCTTGTTTTCATCATTCTTTTGTGTGGAATTGAGTGGATCGTATGACTTAACTAATTTGAAAATAGACATGCTAGCTTTAATTACAGCCAAGGTTAGTGATAAATTGTGACTACTTTGTTATGTTGAGCTATTTTACACGGGTAGATCTAAGCTGGACTATTGAATGGAGCATGAAGACAAGGAAGACAATTTCCAACATCAACCATTTGCTGAAAAATAGTTTACCTGTTTCGAGTTATCCCTTTCTTTTTTTGAATAATGGGGATGTCTTTCTTTACAGGAGACAAAACCTGCTGAAGATGGAGATAAAAGTAAGCTTAGCCACTCACTGTATTTTCTTGTGCTTTGTTTGTCCATCAGCTACTTCAGCGGACATCTTGGTATGTCTAACTTCTGCTTTTGTGCTTTTGATTAGCTTCACCCAAACAGGACGAGAAGAAAAAGCCACAGGGCAAACAGACCCCAGTCCAAGGTCAGGACAAGCACCCGAAAATGAGGAAGAGAAGGGGATTCCTGGAAAGGTGAGAGGACAAACCCCTACAAACGTACAAGTCATCCTCTTTCGTCTGCTCTTTCTTTTTCTACATCATCACTGGGAAATCTATTATCTTATTTCTGATTTTAAAAATTGCCTGTGAATTTGATCATTTGTGAGTCTCAAAAAAGAATTTTTATCTGAAATTGTTGATGTTTTTTTAAAACAATGATGACAATTTACTTATTTTGACATGACACTAAATATTTTTTTACCATGATTTTTGCCATATCTTCAAATAACAGCAATTCTTTTCGTCATTATTTTAGTTTATAGTTGATTGGAGCAAAGTTTCACCTACTTCTCAACTCACTGTGCCTTTTTCTGAGGGGCTTTAGAACTAAGGATCTGTTTGTTTTTTCAGGGTTATGTTTGCATGTTCTGTGTGCAAGTTCCGTTCGTTCTACAAGGAAGAAATGGAAACTCACCTTGAGAGTCGCTTCCACAAGGACCACTTTAAGTTCCTGTCCAGCCAGTTGTCCAAGCCCACCACAGACTTCTTACAGGTGACTGAGATTTGTCATGCGTTAGATTTTCAAGTCACATTCACAGATGCTCTCATTCTCAAGTATATGTACACAATGATTAGTATTTAACATAACTTCAAGACCAGAGTATTACACAGTGGGCCACTCATAGGCTTTTGGGCACTTTGTATTAAATATCAAGCAATACGGTCACTGTAACTGCACTAAAATGAAAGACTATAATTTAAATGGGTATTACAGGGTGTAGGTTTCTGCCCAGTTTTGAAAGTTGAATGTGATTTGCAGGTTTGGGCCATTGTTTTACATATTCAGGCTGCAAACTTTATCCATGCAGTACAGTTGAACTAAAAAAAAGACAAGTTTCACACAGGTGTTTTCTCTCTCTCGATTATGTCAAATTGCACCATATTGCCACTACTACAAGAGTGTCTAGTTTAAGGTCCACATCCCTCAGAAGTAACACATTTTCACACTTATTTTGTGGTAAGGTTATTTTGACAGGTGGTGTTTCCAAAGTTAACAACTTTCAGCCTCAAGATCTAAAAGGACTGTAACACCTCACACACAAAGTACTGTGTTAGTGGTTATGCAAAGTGTGGGAGTCGTGGTTGTCGTAACGCATAGGTTACTCTGACAGAAATGTTTGACACAACAATTTTTGTACACACAGCAGGTTCGAGAGTTACATGAGGTGCAAACTAATCAGAATGTTCCTTTTGTATTTGTAGGAGTACTTGCAGAACAAGTTTAAGAAGACAGACCAGAGGGTTAGCCAGTTGGAAAACCACAGTGCAGCCATCTGCCAGGTGTACAAAGAGCAGGACCTTACCAGGGGTAAGCTGCGGCCGTCGCTCTGTGTATTAATGTACCCAAACAGAAGGAGATGGCAAGTGATTGCTCACTATGGATATTTCTCACACATCTGCATAGATCTCGGTATGGAGCATTTCATGAGGAAGGTGGAAGCTGCTCACTGTGCAGCGTGTGACCTTTTCATTCCCATGCAGCCCCACCTGATACAGAAACACATCAAGTCTCCTGACCATAACTACAATCGCAAGGTAAGGCAGATGATCCTGAAATGGACCAACCATGTACTGTTCTTCAGCTAACTAATTAGGGGGAAAACAGAATTCAGGAAGCAACACTTATGCACCACTGCATGCCTGAATTCTAATTGATTAGTCGAGTATGAATACTGTTACAAGCTCATACCGTGATAATTTGTGTTCTTTGGATGCAATCTGTCCTATGAATGACTTGGAGCTGTCATCTGTGTTTCAGGGTATGATGGAGCAATCCAAGCGGGCCAGTCTGTCAGTTGCTCGCAGCATCCTTAACCACAAACTCATTGGCAAGAAGCTGGAGAGCTACCTCAAGGTATGTACAATGTCAAAACTGTATTGCATGGTTATGCTGTAAACCGGCTACATTTACTAGTGCTCATCTGTGATACTTGAGTTTCAAACAAGAATAAGGGATGAGAATTCATGGTCACATTATTGCATGTTTTCAACCACAGCTAAAGGGAGACTAGTATACAGCCCTCTGGATCTGGCAGAGAGATGTTACTATAATGCTCTTACTCATTCATTATTCATGGCTGTAATTCTAAACCACTTTATACTGTAACACAAACAAACTGAGATCGAGATGATAAAGTGGTAAAATGTTCATAATCATTTGAATATCATACCACTTCCTGTTTTTTCTGTCATTGCCGCAGGCAATACGTAGAGGTTCTGCTTAGAAATGGGCAACTGAAATGAGTAATTATTAAGTCATGGTTTTTAATGCAAAGAGGAGCAATGCATAGCAGTGCATTTCAAGTACAAAACATAACATGCATGCACAAATCAGGACAAGTTCATGCTTTAATTATTTTATGGATTGTCTAGCTAAAAATTAGAGAGACGCTTTTCTCAGGAAATGATCCTCTTCTGAGACCAGTCCCTGAAATAATGATGCCATTGACAATGTACCTTAGCACACATATTAAATGTTTCTGTTTATTTGGATCCCCAATTAGCTCCAGCAAAGCAAGAGCTATTCTTCCTGGGGTCCATTCAGATCTTAGTGTGCCAATGCAATTTACATTACAGCAAAAAATAATTGAAATGATTTGTTTATTAGTGCAAGCCATAAAGACTTTTAATATTTGATCCCTAATACTCTGGTAAAATATTACCTCAGGCTAACAGATTAGGTTTTCTGTGCTTTTTCAGGGAGCGACACTATATTTTGAATTGGCAATATACCTTGCAGTGTTGTTAAGAAACCATCTCTGAAACAAGCACACATCAAGATTTAGGTCTCAGATTTAAATCTTAACTGACCTGTGGTTCATAGACAGTTGTGTGTATAAACGCTCTTTCATTTTCAGGGTGAAAACCCGTTCACCGGTAACCAGGACGATCAGGATCCAGAGGACTCCATGGTGATGGACGTGTCGGAGTTGGAGTTACCTGGTGAGACGGCAGATGGCCAGACAGAGTCAACAACAGTCAAAGAGGAGCCTGTGTCAGAGGGAGAACCGGCCAAAGAGGTGGTGGAGGGGGAAGAAGAAGAAGAAGAAGCAGCAGCAGCAGAGGCAGAAGAAGAAGTAGCACAAGCAGAAGCAAAGGAGGAAAAGATGGAGGAGGAGCTGGGGAACCAGGAAGACGAGGAAGGTTTTGAGGTTGGGGAGGAGGAGGAAGATGAGGGATACGTAGTGCATGATGAGATTGACGAAGAGGGATTACCTGGGGACCTGGAAGAGGAGGATCAAGATGTGGGAGTCGAGGGAGCAGAGGTGGAAGAGGTAGAAGAGGAAGACGACAAAGATCATGAGTGACTTTTCTAGTCTGTGTGTGACTTCTTGACCTGAACATCCATCTGGACCAGTCGATGACCCACTTAGTACCATTAAAACCAGTTTAATTTGCAGGCATAGTAAGAACTATTCACACCTGCTCCCATCATTTTTCACTGAGCTTATGTCGGTTTATTTTTTGTTTAAGGAATAGTCCCACATTTTAGGTACTACTGTTATTCACTTTCTTGCTGAGAAAAAAGTCAAAAAGTTGCACTCTTGTCTTCAGCATGACTACCAAGTCTCCTCAGATGTGGGCAGAGATGAGATGTTGACTTCCTTTTGGATTTGTGAGAAGGTCTGGCCTGTGGTGTCCTCTTTACCAGTCTTAATGTTAAACCAATCGCCTCCCTGCATTGGCTCCATACTTACTGCAGAAGTGAGTGGCATTGATCTTTTCATTTAAAACCTGGGAAGAAAAGCAAATAGCCGTGTTTTTAAAAATCTATTCCTCTAAATATTTTTTTCTTGTGCCTTTTTGTTAAATTTGTCCTTAACTTAGATTAAGTTGTTTAGAATTGGTTAAAAGGTCATGAGTATTGTAATGTGGAGACATGTTGTGTACTTTTTTTTCTTCGGAGTTTACACAAACTTATAGCATTCAGTCTATTGCCAGTATTGCTAATGGTAAATGGATGATTTTCCAACCGTTAAGTAAACACTAAAACAGGGAGGACTTCTTATTCTACACACAAGTTAAATGAATGGCCTTGTGTGCTGAATAAGCACGGGATATCTTGAATATCACAATCATGGCTCAATCATCAATGGGTATCAGTCATGTAACATTTTTGCTTCATTTTGAGCAAGAAATAAAGTTGGTGAATAAACCCCTATTTTACTGTTTTGTATCAACTGCTTTCAAGATAAAGTTGAGGTAAGAAAAGTTTAAACAGCAGGAAGACTGCTTTATAATACCAAAATTCTTGTTCTGCTCCCTTAATGCTTTCTCACTGTCCTGAGAACGTGTCAGCGCTACTTTCAAGATTGTTTTGTTCTGAGATTGATGTAGTTTCACTGAGACTGAAAGTCAGCAGTGAAGCATTCTCAGGACAATAAGAAGGCATTAAAGGCGCAAAACGAGAATCTCACTGCTGAGGTGGCTCAATTTGAATCTGAATACCAAAACACAAGCAGAGACTGAGCAGCTTAGGGCGTCGGTGTGTCGCCTTGAGTGTCAAGTAGAGGATGCTCAACAAGATCACACTGATAAAACGTGAGCCGTTGCAAAGAGTGGGCAGACTTGAAGCCCTCACAAAGAGATTGCAGCTCAAGAACCTGAACATGCTGGCAGGATCTGCAGGAAAGTGAGAGCTCTGCTGTTGAGACCAGGAGTTTCTGCCCCTCTAACAGAGCATTACTGAGAGCAGCTTGGTGGACTGGTAAGACCTGTGTGACTCTATCAACAAGGTGGACATCCCTTTTATACAAGACCTCAACCATAACAACACTGTGTCCACATATATAAATTGGGCAGACTTATCAATATAAAGTGATTAACTAATAGTCATCATGCTTACTGAGAGGTAAATTTAATGAATATTGTATATTCAGATGCTGCAGATCTACAGTAGATCGGATATATGGATGTGGTAATTTTTAAAAACAGAATTGGGTATAAGTAAAAGATTAAATTGGTGAGAAAAATTATATTTATATATTATATTATTATATTTGCTTGTCTAATAATAATCATAATCTAACCTTTACTGATCCCCTTGGGGAAATTCCTTCTCTGCATTGACCCATCCTATTCAAAGTTAACCTTAACTATACATACTAGGAACAGTGGGCTGCCGCGATGCAGCGCCCGGGGAGCAGTCAGGGGTTAAGGGCCTTGCTCAAGGGCCCACAGTGATGGTGACTGGGACAAGCGGTCGCTCTCACTTTCCCCACTTCAACCTTTGCTTCACAAACCACAAGGCCACCACTGCCCACAAATCTAGTCTAGTATGTTTGAGGAATGTTATAAACTAGTATTGCATGGCAAGGCCTGTTTATGCTTTCCACATCTGTTCCGCAAGAGTGTATGAGACCTGAATGTCATCATCCACTCAAGTGTGTGAAGATCCATGTTTATCCAACTATGAGGATGCAGCCCAAAATTACAATGGTACCAACTGTATTATGAACAGAGCTGCATGCACTTCCACTTTCAAAGTCCACATCGGTCATGCAGAATTAGCCTTAACAGTATTTACTCAATGTCCCCCATGCATGACGATAGAAGAATTACATTTAACTCATACATTTGAGGCAGAAAAAAAATGTGCGATGTCAACATAAATTGCCATAAATAAATGACTAACCTAAATCAGAAGTTATTAAATGGTTTTATTAAAACACTAACATACAGGCTGTTAAAACTTTCAGATGTGCAATTTAGTATCACTGATGTCAGAGGGAGAAGGTTTCATTTTGAGGTTTGTCTTTGCTTTTGGTTTGAAGAGATGAGGATGAGTGAACATCTAATTATATTCAGTTATTATTATACCACTTTTGGTAGAATTTTCATAACCGTTATAGTCTTCAAATAATTCAGGTAAGCCATCAGCTATTCTCTGATGATCTACCATATCCATAAACTGTTTTATAGAGATGATGAAATAACTGATGTACTCATGTACAACAATGCACCTCTGATTAGACCTGTGCTGGCTCCTGCTGTGTCCTCCTTCCCTTTCTTCTTCAAAACTATGTTCACCAGTGTGCTTGGTTTGTAGAGCATGTAATGAATCATTTTTATTTTTATCTGACTTGCACTATATTCCTTATAGGCTACACGTAAAAAACTGCTGGGTTAAAAAAAGAACTCAACCTTAACTTCACTGGTCGGTCCTTATGGGGTTATATACTGTATTATTGGCTTCCTACTTTTACATGATTGATTATTATTGTTGTTATTAATATTATCATTATGAATAATAATAATAAATCAGTTAATATGCATGAATACAAATGTAC
>OMNN01097795.1:17341-30719 GCA_900302755.1 Chromis chromis
GTTGTAAACCCTGGTGCAGTTTTGTGACCTGATGATTATCTCCCAATGATGGTGAACAGGTTTCATTTCTAAACTTAGAAAGCAGTGCAAACTCAGTCACATACCTGGAATGTAATTAATTAAATCTGATTCTTTTTTAACACTTCATATTTATTTTAACATTTAAAAAAAAAAGTTTTACACTTTAACTTTATTGATCATTTTTTGCCATTCTCCTATCTTAATCCTACAACATAATGTATGTAACCCTGCTGAAAAAACAGCATGGACATTCTGGTCTTTTCTGGTCCCCAGCCAGTGTTGGTGGTTTTTGCTGTTATTTGCTTATAAAGTTTGCATTTTTGCTGGTCCTGCTGGTGAATTCTGCCGGCGATCTGCTGGTTTAAGCTGGTTTTTGTGCTGGTCTTGCTGGTGGGCTACCATGACGTCTACCCCAAGTATACCTGCATACTATGGGAATACTATAGGCGCACTGTCGGGATAGTAGGACATGCTGGAGGTAAACTATACTTGTTTGCATACTCTGTGGGTTCTTAATGAAATATTGAAGACAGTATATATTGAAAATTAAAAACAAAACTAAGCATGCATTATATAGTAAAATTATGTGGCCTGGTTGTGAGAAATGTTATTAATTAAGCAGGAACATGAATGAACCAGCAGCAGCCCGGGTTCGCTGGCATTTCCCTGTTCCTGATTTCTAATAAACTAAACATTCACCTTCCCAGTGGTGTGGTCTTTGTGAAGAACTTCAAATGCATTGTTTGAATAAGATTACCTCACATATTTTTATTGGTGTTGTAATCTTCAGCCACTGTGAAATTTCTCTTGCTGAGCTCACAGTTTTTTATTCTCCGCTCAGTGTCTGTGGGGAAAGCAAACATTCATGCAGCTTTCTCAGAGCGACTGGAGCATCATCATGCAGCTCAGCAAATCATAGTGGAGACTGTATACAAGGACAACATGGTTCAAAGGATGCAAGCATTAGAGATTTAATTAATGACTTCATTGCAATAACAAAATACATAGTAAAAAGACAAAAGATACACAAAATATATGTTTGACACATAGAACATATGTAAATATATGTTCTATGTGTCCTGTCTGGATGTGATGTGTTTTAATGCATCATTTTTCATAGCAGATTTTTGCACATGCAAGAGAAACTTCTTGTTTTTCACACAAAAAGTCAACAATAAAGTGTTACGAATTTGAATATATTACGTATAAGTGTCTATAATAATAAATGCATAGAGGCTTAAAGAGCTGTAAGCATCAAAATATAATTAATTCCACTTATTTGCAGTGACTTTCCTGAGACAATACATTCATCACACTGCTGCTGCCATTGACAATCTTCGTCTTTCCTATTTAAAGTCTTTGAGATTACATTAGTCTTGAAATCATTATGATTACTTAAGCCCTAAATTACCATGAATTACTGAAACCACAACTAAATCCGTGTAGAAAATGAATCCTAATCTGAATTTTAGAACATTTCTTCCCTTCCCCTCTCTATGAATATATCACGAAGCATTAGGATGTGATTGCTGTTGTGTTGATAGCACTAACTGTTCATACTAATCCTCAAATACTGGCAAAGTTCACTCATTTAAAAGAACACAGTGATGTAATTTGCTACATACACATGTCTCTGTGTTATATAAATATTGAAAATTCATTCATTTATTGACTGCTAATTACCAGAAACCACAGTTCTGTCTCTCTGTTCTGTATTTCCAGATTTTGAATTGCCTGCTTAGAACTTCTGGGATCTATCTGCAGTCTCCGTGTATCATGTGACCATCAAGCATTTTGGACCTCTGCTGTCGCTACTCTCTATTTCAAGGGCTCTGGTCAAACCTATAGGAGTAATGCAGCAGTGAAACCTCAAAGTTTAGAAATGAGGTGGGAGCAGTAGTAGGAGTAGTTTTGTTAAAACAATGCCACCTAGAGGGAGTTTGATCCCAAGGAAAGTTTAACCACTGTAGGACTGAAAAAGGTTTGAACACACTTGAGGCTTCCAACATGACTCCATAAATTATGTCAATGTTTTATGAAACTTCTTTTAAAAATCTCAGGTCTCAACAGAATGTAAAAAAACAACAACCTATGTGCGGTGGTTGCCCTGCAGGCCCAGTAGTCTGCTGAGGAGACAGAGGAAACGCAGAGCAGGGATGGAGCTGACTGCAGCAGCAGGGACCAAACTCAGGGGACAAGGGACCTGATGCTGCACACCACATGTGAATAACCCACATCGTGCAACAGACACCCCGAGTGCTCTCCAATGTAGTACAACACAGCAGTCAACTGGGCTTAAAAGAAATGCACATTAACAAAACACACACAAACTCACCCAATCAAATGCACAGAGTTGACCGACAGTGCACGAACTGAAACATGCAAGAGCTAAAATCACACAAACAAAACAGTTAGTTGCAAAACAATTCGAAAAACAGCTAAATGCATTCTCCAGGTTAATAATCCAAATGTATTCATTCATTCTGAATAACACCAAATCAGCTGATTGTATGAAAGTCAACCTCATTAAAAAAAAAAATGAAGAAAAACAAGGAAAATGCACTGCTTACTCTGAGAACCTTCAGATGTACTGTTTGGGAATCTTCAGGGAATGTCCAAGGAACATTCCTTATAGGGTTCCTGTTTGTAAATCTATATTAAATAAGAAACCTGAGAATAAAATGCTGGGGAGTAACTGATACTCAACAAAGAAAGTAAGAAAAAACATAGAATGCAAGCAAAAAAAACACAAAACATAGATAAAACATATACATACATTAAAATCACAATAATTAATTCACTTGTCGGAGGACAGATTTATGTTGATTAATTTACATGTAAAAATATCATGTCAAAATAATTATAATGACTTGTTCTTATTTCATTTTTTCCTTTATAACCATCCAGGGAACCAAATATCCCCTATATAATTGGCTGATGGTTACATACTAATGGCAGTTAAACATACAGTGCATACTTGTTTCACACCTCTGTGGTGGTGAACTGAAATAAAATCGTGCCTAATCAGTATGTAGTTTACGCTTTTGCTTTTATGTTGAACCAAATGAATTAATGAGATACATTTGCATGACAAACAGCGGCTTGTTTGTTCTTTCGGTTGAAATCTTTGCACAGTGTTGCATGATGCTCCCAGGGGGAGGGGGAGGGAGATGGAGGAGGGAGGGGGCGGGGCTCTGCGTGAGACTTCGGCTGACAGACGTTCGGTCCGCCCCCGTGCGTCTGACGTCACCGACGTCGAACGGGACTGTTTGTTCTGGATTTGGGGCGAGGAAGGTCTGCGAGCGCTGACACCCGACTGAAGAAGGTAAAAATAGCATTTAGTGCCTTTGTGTGGGTGACATTGGTACATCAAGCGAAGGCATACAACCCCGGGGATCCGCTAAAAGCTTTACAATCGCCGTCGGTGGCGTATTTCCCGCGCTGTCAGTGAGCACTTCGGCAAGCGGAGCATGAGCTGTCTTCGCAGGCCTTGCACCGGTTCGGACACACGAGATAGATGATGTTTTTTATCCTTTAAGTGTGTGTGATTTGGTGCTGTTGTGCATATTCTGTGTTGTATCCGTCTTCTCTCGGTAGTTGTGTTGAGGTCATTTTCGTGGCAGTGGACACACCGTGCTGTCAGTGTGCACGTTAGCTGCAGGTCGGTATCATGCTAGCCAGTTAGCTGCTAGGCTGTTTGTTTGTAGCCCCGTAGGCCGTATTCGTGACAGAAGTTACGTCCTCTCGGCAGCGTAGTTTACGCGCGATGGCGCAGGAGCTCATGTGAAGCGCGACGTACGTCACTTCGAGAATATCAATCCCGTCCAAGTTGTATTCTGAAACGCCGTTTACGTGCGGAGCTGTCACTTGATCACAGTGGACATGGCGATGTACTGACATGGAAGGTTAGCAGGGAAAAGCAGCAGAGCAGAGTGGGGTTTTCAGGAAACTGTTGCTTTGCGATTATTGTTTATGCTATTTAACGATACTCATCACACGTCCTTAGCTCAGTTAGTAGCAAAATGTCCGAAACATTTAGTGGATTCATCGTTTTAGCGGTGTACTTTCGCTTTACTGTCTGGGTGTTTGGCCTTGTATTCAGATTAGCTGTTGTGACATTGCTTTGCTCCGAATAGCTGTAAATACTGAGTGCACGCAGTTGTATGGTATCGATGATGACTGTGATCTCTGATTAGATTCTCAGGATGTGATTGGATTTCTGCAGTCTCAGGTAACAACTGTAGCCTGCCCTCCAGTTAGAATTCATACATATATTACACATGTATTAATATGAATATATATTAATTAATAAAATATGATGAGGTCTTTTGGAACTGTAGTTTCAAAAGCTCCTAAAATCACAATTTTGGACATAGTGTACAAAAAGTGTGTTCCCATGCATTCCACTTAACATATGCATAGTAGGTTCTTATTGTACCAGTCTGGAGCGTATTTTGTACAATAGTTTATTATTTTGTTGTATTGAACATTAAAGGAAAAGTCTCGTTAAGATTAAGAATCTCTTTAACAGGAGTGTCCTGGCCAAGATGGGCAGCAGCACAATTTAACATGTTACAGACATACATACATGTAACAATTTAAGTAAGGTATACAGAAAGATTGCATTGCAGTTTCATAACATTGCAAAAATATATGTCACAAGTTGTCAGTGATCATTCAGGGCCAATGTGAGTCCGTCATAACATGCACATCCAAAGTGGGCTGCACGATACTGGAAAAACCTTTCTGTGATATATGCTGTGATATGACCAAAGCAGCTTAGTAAACATAGCAGTTGGTATAACTTGCCAACTGCAAGATACAGTCTGTGGTCCAAGCACTGCAGCCTGGACCAAAGTCTTCATCATGTTCACCACATTGTACGCTGTTATATACACTTGACATCTCTCACTGGGAGCCACTGTTACTCTCATTCTTGCTGTTTTCACTTGTGTGATCATGCAGGAAGAATTCCGTTTGCAGTCAGTGACTTTTCAGTCGTTAGTCCTAATTAATGATGTAATCTTACGTAGGGCTCTGCTGTAGCTGCACAGTATTCCACTTGTGACAGCTCTGTTTCAACTTATGCCTTGTAGTGATGGGAATTCCGGCTCTTTCTAGAGAACCGGCTCTTACGAACCGGCTCACTTCCCATGCGGCTCTTCAGTAGTTTGCTGTGTGTGTATGTAACTGATGCCGCGCCGGGTCGCATCAGGTCGCATCGCACTCCCCATGCGGCTCTTCAGTAGTTTCGTTCAACTCTGGGATGGCCACGTGCATAACATAGGTGTGTGATAGTGTTCCAGACCACTTGTCTATAATGTCTTTCGCAAGGTATCACATCAATGATTTTTGTCGCTGCAGTTTGAAACCTTTCTCATACGGTTTTGCTTTGGGTGGCAGTCAGATCTGGCTTTGCCCTTGACATACAGTGATTTGTGATGCTGATTTAAATAGTCAAACAAATTAGTTGTGTTGCCTCGTGGAGACACAAATTCAAAGACATTGTCCACAAAGTATCAGCTTTTGGTCGACGTCAGTCTTTCTGTTGCTGAAATATTCCCATACACATGACGTGCTTCTTTTTGCAGCCAAATATTTCTTTTTGGCACACAGCAATACATGCCTCACTCATTTTGCTGTGCACATTTAGAGCGTGCATGTCAACAAACAGACTTCTCTCGTAGATTAGCCCTGGAAAATCAATCAGCTGTGTTTGAGTTAATTTGCCTTACTGCACATTGCAGGAAGTGCAAAGTACTATTAGGCATGCACACATCGCAGTGTTGATGCTGAAACAATATATTGTGCAGTCCGACATCCAAATTGATCCAGCTCCAAGTCTAAAGGTGCTTTGAATTCATTTAGTCAGATCAGTTATCTTCTGGTGTCACTTTTTTTGTTACTGTTTGTCTTTTAGGGAAGAGAAACACCCCTAACATGATGCAGATGAAAGGAATGTTAAAATTTGCAACATGGAACGGTAGCAGAAAAGAGGCCGTATTTTATATGCTTTGATACATGAATAAACCTGTTACTGTGAAGATTGAAGTCTTTGGTAGAGGGAAAGCAGCATTCATCAGAGGACAGAAATGACACAACAAACTAAAGAAAGGTTTTGCTCTTGGACTAAGACAGATTGTCTCACTGACATTTTTTTAAAACTGCTTTAGATCACAGTGGAAAGGAATCTGAGTTTCAAGGTCAGAGTTTGGTGTATTCAGCAATAAAGTCATGCATATTACATTGCCCCCATCCTTGTGTGTAGCTTGTTTTGAAGTCACTGTAAATCCACACAAGATAAACTATAGTATAAAACATCTACAAAACAACACATTGTTTGGGTGCACATGAAGCACGGTGCCACATCCCGAGGTCACTGTTGTTAGAAACTGCTTCTTGTGTTGGACGTTCGCTGGGGGAATAAAGACGAGAACCTGTCAATACAAGTGGTAGATTCTGGGAAAATATCATAAATATCTCTTAATTGGCTCTAATTCAGTTTGTAGATACATTTTAAATGTTTAACTTTAAAATTTCCATCATCTTTTGAAGAAATGCAACACTTGAAGAAATCCCATTCTGGTTATATCAAAAAGCCACCTGCTCTATGCCCATATCATGGGTTCTGATCACTAGGGGTGGGGCAAAATATCGATACAGCAATATATTGTCATCCGTCCTCGTGCAATATGAGTATCGATACGCTGGCGCCAAATATTGATACTTTAATTACACTAATAAGGCGCTCTAAACCCTGCCAGATTCCCCTGCCAGCTGCCATTTCCCCAGTATCGCTACTTAATGACTCCACACGGTAGCGTTTATCACATGAATGAGGGAGACTTGAGCAGAAATGAATTGGCCCAAGAAGAGTTTAAGTATAATGGAGGACAGCAACGCTACCGTAAGAGACGCCCCATCCACGTTTAAGTCCAAAGTGTGGACCCATTTGGGGCTTTGGCAACATTGAGGGAACAAGCAAGCTGGACAAAGACTATGCCATATGCAAGAACTGCCTCGCAAAAGTAAAGTACACAGGCAACACCACGAACATGTATTTTTCAGTTATAGATATTGTAGTGAGCACAGAGCTGGTCGCTAGGGCTGGTCCAAATAGTAATTGCCACTATTTGAATATTCGGGTCCAATTACTGATGACTATTTGAATATTCGGGTCGCAGCAGCGGCTCATCACAGCTGGCCGTTCCTACTCCGCTGGTATATTCGGCTTTATATGGAAAACAACAGCAGTTACTACTTACAGCATTCAGGTGATTTTTCATGCTTGTTGTACTCCCATGGTAGGCCAGTTTGAAATCGCAAAGTTGGCACACTGCCCTTGTCTTGTCTTCACTTAATGTGAAGTATTCCCAAACAGCGGAGGTCTTCGGCATTTTGTCTTCAGTTTTTTACAAACACAGGCGAAGTGAAGCGTTACGTCAGTGATGGTAGGTTCTCTGGCGACAAGGTGCGGAAAGGGGTCGGCAGGTAGCGGAGCATACCGCACCGCAGCAGGGGTGGGGCGAATATTCGAATGTCAAATTTACTATTAAAATACCACCGCAGTGAACGAATAATCGATTATTAGGGTCCAGCCCTACCGGTCGCAAGTACGGGACTGTCGTGCTGCAATGTACTATGGGAGTTCGGGGTTTTATTAATGTTTTTGCTACCATGAGTGAAAAGGGTAGCGGGGTTGATGGCTACCTGCCACTGTTAACGTATTGGCAAGCTGTTGTGGGTTCAAATAAAAAGCACATAGAAGACAAACACTGGTTCAATCGTCTTCCTTCTACACCACTCATTACATGATGTACAATTATGCGATTGTCATGCAAAATATCGATTATCGATGCAATGCGATATTATTGATATTCTGAGCCATGCATCGATATTGTACCGTATCGTGAGGTACCCTGTGATTCCCACCCCTACTGATCACAGCTGTTTATGGTGTTAACAACATCAAACCCACGTGTGATTCTTTGTCCTTAATTTTAATCTGGCGTCACTCCTTGGTCTGTCTCTCTCACAGGTGTGGCACTCGGCTCTCTGTCCCTGTGTTGTGGTTTCTTAGGCCCCACAGCGTGTCACTGACAGACATCCCGAGTTACCTCAGGAAATTGTCGCCTCACCACCTGAGATATGATCACACAATTGGATTAGACCACAGCTGCAAGGCAACAAACATGTAAGTTCTTAGAAAATATTTGGTCCTCTTAACATTGGTGGAAGCAGATGCGAGGGTATTATAATGTCTGCATTATTGACAGCCTTTTTACCTGTGGTTAGACAGTTAAGAGAGGTCAGAAGGGCCTTGGTAGACTGTTTCTTGATAATGGAAATGTGTAGCTGTAGGAGAAGTAATCATTATCCCCATGTCTGCTTAAGCTACAGGCCAAAGTAAATGGCAAAATAAGCGTCAATACGGCACACTACATAGACATAGGGGTCAGGATGTCAAGCTAAATCCTTATTTTTTCTTTTAAGTGAGTTGGACTGGGTAATATCTGATGTCTAATTGATCATTCGTACTCACAAATGTTAGTTATATTAAAAAGGGAAAATGAAGGCATCATGGTTTACTAACTTTCCAGCAATGTATTTCACAAACTAGTTAGCATGTTACCGTAAAGACACTACTTGATTCAGCACCACCATCAGCTCAGCTATGATGCATACTCTGCTGCAGACAGTGCTGAGTGTTTTTTCTGCATTATGATCTGTTGAAAAAAAAAATCACATTGCTGCATATTGCACAACCTATATGCCGATACAGATATATCTTTTATAGGCCAATGTTGGCTGATATTCGCAGACTGATATATCAGTCAGGCTCTTAAAAACTAGTTCTAATTTTGGATCAGAGTGTTGAGCTGCTTTGTAGTTGTTAAGTGTTTCAGAGTGAGTAAATACTGAGTAGTTGCTTGTAGAGTTGTATAGCAGCACAACTCTGTAATGTGTTTACATTTTCTGATTACATTATAGGGGTGACAAAGGTTGTAAGGGAACAGTCTTGACAGTATTTGATCTTAAGCAATAAGTCAATATGTACTCCAAGAGACTGTCAGCTAACAGTTTGTAGTTGATTGGGATTGTATGCATTTGTTTGTGCATGCAAATAGAGACATAGTGTCCTCAGTGCCTGATCCTTGTTTAAGGGCAAACTGCAACAGGGAGAGAATGCAGAGTCCATAAAGGCAATCAGCTGCAGAGTTTGACTCACAGCTGTCAGAGCAGCTGAAGTGCCAAAGATGGGCTGTAGTGTGTTTTTCTTGGGGAGGAAAAAAGTCGACCTTTTGTCAAGTAGTCTCCGTCTCTCACACAGGGGTCTTTGAAGCTGAGGGAAATTGCAGACACTGGTTTCTGACAGTGAGACCGATAATTGAGACTGAACACGTAAGATGCAGCTTGATATTTAGTCAGCGTGATAGTGGTTTGGTTTCAGATTTGAGGTGTTAAAAAGATCCTTAATGCGATATGTATTCTGAGAAAGCTGAGCCAATGTTGGCAGCGCAGTAATAGCAACGACGGCAGAGATTAAGCTTTTGTTGATCGTGTTTTCAGAGAGTCGCGTGAGGAGTGTAATGGCCTGAGGGGGGTTCCCCCGGTCCCACCTGCCCCAGCCAGGTCCAATCTGCCTAAACTGTCTGCTCAGCTACTGCAACCCACCACAGCGATGGGAGACGGACTGGAGGCAGGCAGCAGCCAGAACCCTCCCTCTGCCCCACCACCTCTCCCCTTCAACCCTCCACCCCCTGAAACATGGAACCCCTCCAGACCCAAGCGACAGACCAACCAGCTACAGGTAGCAAGATTTCCATTTGTGTGTTTATACATGTGAATTGTGACTTCAGCTTGAATGATTTTTGTGTTTGTATTTTTGCTTTTTTTTCAGTACCTGCTTAAAGTGGTGTTGAAGACCTTATGGAAACACCACTTTGCATGGCCCTTCCAAGCTCCTGTAGATGCCATCAAACTGAACTTGCCTGTGAGTGCCTGTGTTTTCCTCAAAGTACATAGTCCAAAATGTCCGGATAGCATTATTACAACCACCAAATTAATTACACAGGCAGAGCAGGACACAGTAGCGCAGGTGAATATGCCATCTGGCAATAGAATAAAATATGCCGCTGCCCTTTGGGCTTTGGTTGTCCAGAAAAAAAGCGATTCTCACAGACTCACTTCCTCCGTTTGCACATTGTGACAACTTTCTTGACTTCTTTGATTGAAAACACTTCTTCTGTGGTCTTGTAGATGTCATGACAGAGAATCATGTAGTAGCACCAGTTGTCTCAAATGCCAAAGTGAAACAGTGCAGCTGTTGATGTTTTTATTATGATTTGATGTGATCAGTTCATTATTGTACTTATATAACATCAGAAAATAATGGAAAAAAACAACCATATTATGTAAGACCAAAAAATAACACCCCCTCAGCTATAGTGGAAACAGCAAATAGTTGGTATTTTTTCCATGAAAAATTACTTGAAACAATTAATCAGTTATCAAAATTGTTTCCGATTGATTTTCTCTCTAATGATTAACCCATAAATTGACTTGCTGAAACTTGTTTGTAGTGAAACTACACACAGAAATATCCAGAATCCAGAGCAGCACCTCAGTTTCACTTTCTATATTTTGTAATAGGCTTTGGGATCCAGTTAACTGGGTTCACCAGGCTGCAGTGCTTTAAATGTGTGCTGCGGGTAACAAATAAGATTTATGTGAATTGCCACTGCACTGAGGCGGCTGTGTGTTTTCAACTGAAGGAGAGGGATTAGAGTAGGGCTGAACATGTATCACAATAAAATGTTTGATTTCAGTCCATAATAACCACTGATCATTTTTAATGACCTATTAAGAAAGATGAGGGGAAAAATGTTTAGTTTGAATTTACCCCCATACTTACTTCAGGGTGAAGGATATGATGGGTTGTTTATTAACTAGAGAGGCAGCACACTTGTAGTATGTTTGGATGAGAGTTTTATTTATAAACATCCCTAAACAATCACTTTCTCATATTTTAAAATTTACTTTCGTCCAGATAATTAAAAACTCTAATACCCTTTACCTTCTCTCCTTCCAAAAGGACTACTATAAGATCATAAAGATTCCTATGGACATGGGCACGATAAAGAAACGCCTGGAGAGCAACTACTACTGGAATGCCCAGGAGTGTATACAGGACTTCAACACAATGTTCACAAACTGCTACATCTACAACAAGGTCAGACACATTAAATGTTCTAGCCACATATGACTACAATGAACAAGATATTGTCTTGGTCAAACTTTTCATTATTCGCAATAAGGGAGTAGACATATACAAAGAGCTTAATCCCTCTAATCATCTTCCTGTATTTGTGCGTTTAGCCTGGGGATGATATTGTCCTCATGGCAGAGGCCTTGGAAAAACTCTTTCTCCAGAAGATTACAGAGATGCCGCAGGAGGAGACAGAGATTGCTGTGGTTTCCAAGGGACGCAGAGGGGGCCGGCGGGAGACAGGTATGGTTTTTGGGATGTAATATAGACTTTAAAATGTCAGCTTAATAGATCTTTATCACAGGTTATGATTGTGGGCATTCTTTGTATACTCTGAACATTTTGAGGAGCAGTTGCCATGAGTCAGTTGCAAGGAATCAATTGCAATGACAAGTAAATGGTACTAATCTAACCAGCCAATCTTGTATGTATGGTTCTTTTGTTGACTGTAATGGTTCTACCCAATTGATCAGCCACGCCTAGCATGAGTTTTTGGTAAACAGGTTTTGGTTGCTTCATGCACATTAAGCATGACAATAAACATAGTTGAACATTTCATAGTTAGTCCAACAAGTTTAAAGTAGCAAGAATTTCTGGAGTTTTTAATCCTCATCTTTGTGCTCCACTTATGTTCACACTTTGTATTCTCCCCTCCAGGTCTGATCACAAAGTCAGATTCAGGCCAAGACTCATCTTCCCCCTCCACCACCCCACATACACGAGGCTTTTCATCCCCTTCAACCACCCCACACACCCGTACTGTGCCCACCCCTCAAATATCCCCTGCCCTGCCCCTGGCCCAGCCTCTGGTCCAGCCTCTGGTCCAGCCTCTGGTCCAGCCTCTGGTCCAGCCTCTGGTCCAGCCTCTGGTCCAGCCTCTGGTCCAGCCTCTGGTCCAGCCTCTGGTTCAGCCTCTGGTCCAGCCTCTGGTCCAGCCTCAGCCCCCTCGTGTGCCTCCCACACCCACCAATCATGCATCCCATCTGGGACCCCAATTCCCCCTCTCAACTCCAGACGTCCTGGCCCAAGGCATGACCTCTGTTCCCCCTCCAGCCGTGACACACCCAGGCCTCCATCCAGCCCCCATGCTGCAGAGCTCTCCTGCCCTCATCAAGGTAAGGAGAGGTCAGCGTCCATTCTTATTACACACAGGCAAGTTTTCAGTTTCTAACCTGCAATCTCTAATGTTTCAATAGCAAAGGAAAAGCCAGAAGAGGAAAGCTGATACCACAACACCCACAGCCAACGACCAGCTCAGTGAATCATCTCCAGTCTCTGCTGAGACTCGGCCACGCCGAGAGAGCAGTCGCCCATCAAAGCAACCCAAAAGAGAGACATCGCAGCCGGACTCTCAGCATCACCTGGGAGGAAGTTTAGAGACGGGCGGGACAGTAACACCGAAACGTCAGGAGCAGCTGCGTTCCTGTGCACGCCTCGTCAGAGAGATGCTGTCAAAGAAACATGTATCATATGCCTGGCCTTTTTACAAACCTGTTGATGTAAGAGCTCTTGGCCTCCATGACTACCATGACATCATCAAGCACCCCATGGATCTCAGCACCATCAAGGTGATTTAATAAGAATAGTCGGTCAGTGTATATAATAAACCTCTGTTTATATAGTTCTGAAAACTTCAAGCAGTTGGTTCCACTCAGATGCTTGATTTTGGTATACATACCAAAATAATGTTTTTTAGACAGTAATATTTTTAGAAGTTTTGCTACAAATCCATTTTTTGATTTGAAAATAATCACCTAGGCCTAAATCATACTTTAAAACCATCTGGAGGAGGATTAAATCAGGCAATATTTGATTAACCCTTAGAACCCAGGGACGTTAGCATCAAAATTCACAACCCATCTTCTCAGTTGAATAGCTCACAAAGTCTTGATTACATTAAGGTGTATCGCATATCAAATGAAACTGCAATGAACTGACCGTTGCAATGATGCCAGTTGCCTATCTCTGTGACAAAGTGTTAACGAGAAAAATTTCAATCAAATTTGATCATAGTTACAATCTGCATACAGCTGTGTCCATTCCCACACCCATTATATATGTATATATATTTTAATATAGTAGGTAATA
>OMNN01097797.1:3000-13993 GCA_900302755.1 Chromis chromis
ATTACAATGAGGTCTGAGGATTTCTTTGAGTAACCGTGTTATTACATTCAAAAGGACACATGCAAGTTGACAATTTAATTCTTTGGTGCTTTGAGCGCCATAAAGGCACATTATATTGGGATGAAGTATTTCTGATATTAACAGACTCTTCCAAGTCACATTGCTGAAGTGTGTAATTATGTTCAGCGAATGATGGTGAATAATGGCTTCGGGCATTTAATGAACTGAAAGAGAGGATTTTTATAGTGCATGTCGTACAAGAACAAGTTTGTGTACTTATTCTAACTACAGCTCTTTATTGGTTGCTCCTTTGCTGACATAACTTCACCTGCAACACTGAGTGGCTTATTTGTTATGTGATTATGTAAGCATAAAAATATGCCTGTTTACCAGATGCAAATATTATCGCACCAGCATCAGCCCTTTGGCTTTGCATCGGGTTGAAAACAGTTTTTGTGTTCTCTTAAGTACATTGCAGTGGTGCTGTAAAGACACCCTGTTTAAATGGTTATTAACTTTGCATAGTGTCATTGCAGCATTAACCTTATCATTTTATCTTTAGCAGAGTGGGTTGTTTAAAGCACACAGACCTAACTGAGGCCATTAGAGAGTAATCACAGGGGATCTGATTCAATGGACTGGGAAGGGCTGCTGGAAGGGCCAGCAAAACAAATCACATTACACCTCAATTAACACCATGGAGGCCTCTGGAGTCCAGTTTCACTCTCAGCAATAAAACTCTCTGTCTCCCACTAACGCACTCTCTGCATGCAAATAATCTACACACTGTACATCTGATGTAATGAGAGTAAACAGACTAAAGAGAAGAGACACATTTATTGTACAGTATAATGGCACCTTCAGAACAGCTAGTTACAGTACAGAGCTGTGGCGTCTCTCTCTCTGACCCTGCTCGTCTCACTTGGTTAATTATAAAATGCTGCATGTGGTTTAGAGGGCGGTGAGCTGATAAGACCGCCCTGTGGAACGGCTGGTGTCCCCATCAAGAGACAAGGACAGTCCCACAGTGTGCCCACTGTACAGCTCAGGGCCAATTACCCACCTGCTGCATGACTGCAGTTCAGGGGTGTCATTTCATGCTAATACGACTGCCATAATTGCTGTTGTTTTCCCAGTTAGAGGGTTATGGAAATGAGATCTTAAAAGCCACTCTAATTAGACTATGTAACTGGTCAGCTTTGTTTGGATTGTTAGATTCAAGAGCAAGAATTACTGAGAAGAGACACTGCCAACTGCTAAGCAGCCATTTAAAAAGATTAGGAATATTTGTTACCATATTAATCTAATTATATGCTAAATTAAGCTTAATTATAACAGTTTAAACTCAGCTATTTGAAAGTGGTGTTCAATTCGTGTGCGAAAAAAAACAAAAAGAACCTATTATGTAACATTGAATTATCTTGTAATCAAACTAACCCTTTTCATGCTACTACAATTGCTGAAAAACTCCACTGTTATTTTACTGGAGTGGTCAGGTAAGCTTACAAAAAAAACCCCGAAAACTATTGTGAACGCAACAGTAACAAGAGATTTAAGAGAATTTTTTTGTTCCATTACCAGTATTGTTATCGCTGTCACAATCTGTTTTTCACACTGGTTAAGCAGCATGCTAGAATAACGTGTCTCCTGTTAATTTCACAGTCAATTCCGGAGGCTGCATTCCACTCTCCCTCTCATTGCCATTATTTCCCTCAGGACACCACATGAGAGCTTCTGAACGAAGGGAACAAATCAAGGTCAGAGAAAAATTACAGATACTGAAAGGGCCAAGACCCTGTACTCTATTATGACCACCATGACAATCCGTGGCATTGCTAAAAATTAAGCAAGTGATTCACTGTTGGATGGGTAGTGGAAAAGAGAAAAAAATATATCAGTACAAGGCTTGGTCTCACAGGGCTGCTCTCTGAAATTGCCTTGCAAATTAAATGTACAGATGTTCAATAATTAAAGCAGACAGCTTTCTATTCAGCAGCACAGTGTGGGACAATCTTATTGGTACAAGAGCTATGTCCAGAAAAGATGTTTTGAGTGGAAATGCATCCTTCACTCAGCAGCCCGCCACTCCAGTGACTAATCATTCAGTTCTATGCTTCAGCTGGCTTTTGCCTCCAAACATATTAGTGAGAATGATGATGAGTGACAGGGACTTTTACATCTCGCCCCAATTAACGAGCCACCCTTGTCCCCCTTCAACATTTAGTATAGAAGGAGGGTTGACACATGCCCGTCAGTCACTCACCTCTCCTTTTCTCTCTGCTGCTGCCTGCATGCAGCCCTCCCCCCTCTCGCCTTCAGACTCACAGGCCTGTTGCCACCAGTGTCACAGCCAGCCGGCATCATTCTCAATGTCTCTTCCCTTTTTCAACTGCAAACTGAGACACAGCAAACACAAAATCAGGAGTACAAAAATCCCCACGTGCCAGATCCAATAAGTACTTTGCAATATATTATTTTAAATTAAACATTTTTTTAGTCTTTATATTGTTGAGAAATGATTTTGCTAAATTAAGAAAGAGATAGACCCTAGAGATAGAGTCTAAAGAGGTGCTCATTTCTAGTTTTTATATATACTATAAGATTATTAACGACCATGGGGAAGCCATGGCTCATGTAGTAGAGCCTGTCCACTAATCGCAAGGTTGGTGGATCAATTCACATGCCGAAGCGTCCTTGGACAAGACGTTGAACCCCAAGTTGCCCTCAATGAAAGGTTATCACTTTGCATGACAGCTCTGCCACCCCTGGTGTGTGAGTGTGAGAATGGGTGAATAAGAAACATATTGCAAAGCGCTGTGAAACTTGAGGTTAAATAAAGTCCTATAGAAGTGTGGACCATTTTCAGACAATCTTAATGTTATGAAGAAAGAAAGCAAGAAAATAGGGAACATTAGTACGAGAAGTATTACTGTGCAGTCATGTGCATTCAGCAGCAGCTTTAAGCACAGAACGTGTGTAGCACTCTGGTGGACACTCATGGTGATGGCAACATGAGCAGTTACACTGCAGGAATATAATTTCTCAGCTCTTAGCACAAACAGGATCGTTACTGAACAAAATTGTGATATTTTAACACTTCAGCTTTTAGCACCAATTCAGAGGCAAGATTTTCTTAAGTGTCACCTAATGGTGTGAGTTTGTTCTGTGGTATGAACCACTGTAAAACAGTGAGGAGTGATGTGTCCAGGGGGAGTAGAATGTTATGATTTTTCATGATGTGGTTAAAATTCAAAGCATGACAGATCATTTTTTAACAATTCAAACTGGTAGACTTACTTTATACATTAATGGCAATAAGCCCAGGCACTGTTTATTTAAAGGACATGCTACCTGAGAAATGCTATGTTAAATGCATCTATTTGTTTTATTGATCTCTTTTTCATGGGGTGGAAGTGAACCATTAACTTCTTTCTTTGCTCTGGGAGTTTCCTCCATCGACCCATTTTTCTCTGGGACTTTTCCAAAGTGAGAACTGTAGACACTGAAAGGTTCACAGATGACCAGATGCATCAAATGACATAGAGGCGTTTAGTTCCATGGGTATGCTAAGCCAAAATAAAACTAAAAAACAGCTAATGTGATTGGCCTTTACTGAAGCCTGCCAGAATTCCACCTGCTGATACTGTCTCGCTCCCTCTAATAATACAATCATCTTTCTCGAGCCTCCTCTTCACATTTCAAAGGTTGCAGTAATTACTTGGTTGCAAGCTTGTGCATCCAGTTTGCATTAAACATTGCATTTGCACCCACTTTTAGGAAAATAAGAGACATGAGTGTCAAGCTCTCACCATGGGTTGCCTCACACAAGCCCGGATAAAACCTGCAGTGCAGTGACAAGGAGTCAAAGCTCTGCATGGCTTATAAGGCTTATTAACATTCATCTCCAGCTGAAGCTGGAAGAATAACAAATACTGAATGTGACTTTAAAATACAGTAACTGTGATATTCTCATGGACAGGCAGAGTGTTGTAAATGAGTGGAACAGCAGTGCGTCGTAATGTGGATTGATACTCTCATAATAACTGTGCTCGACTAAGCAGGCTTTAAAAAAAACCCTTCAGCTATCTGTCTCTCTTGCTCTTTTTATTTCTCTTTCACTTTGATTGCATGGCAGACCAGCTCCAAGCACAACCGGTCCCACTTATCTTGCAGAGTTGCACGCTGATATGCACAGCTGTGAATAACTGTACATAATGAATTCTACTATACATACTTCATCATTGTTTTATACTCCAGCATATTGTGTACACTGTGTATGCATACAAGACGTGTCACTGTAGCATCATGTTTTAATTAGTGTGTGTTGCAAAAACGCGTGGCTCTCCTCCAACCTGTTCTGCAGAGAAAGTCTGAATATTTATTCTTTGTTTCAAAAGCCATGCATTGATTTGAAAAGTGTTTAATTTAATTTTGGACAACAATATAAAAACAAATCGATATTTCATACTAGAGGGACCGAAACAATCAGCACCTTTTTACCATCAGACACTCTCGGCCTGCAACAAAGCTAAATGAAATGTTTTACATTTCAGTCCAATTCATGTCTCGTAAAAAGACATTCTCAGCATAAAGGAAGCACAAAGCCCGGAACATTTCAGCGGAGCTCTCAGTCAGTCAGCCTTCTATATCAAAACCAGACGGAACACTTGTTATCTAAAATAAACGCGAAGACATCCATTGATCATGGACATTGTTGCCACTCCAAGTTCTCCATTCTCATTTGTTCATACTGTTTCCAAAATTGTCTATGAATTATTATTTCTGGAAAAAAACATGTGTTGTGTCGCTGCATGTTTTTCCTGCAAAAGAATCATTGATCAAACTAACTGTAATATGTCTACACTACCTGCACTCACAAACAACACACACACACACGAGTACTAACATCTGAGCTGTAACTAACGCCTCCCTCCACATATCCTCATTTATTCCTCTTCCTGACAGCACAGCTCCTATAAACTCCTTCCTTCTTTTTACAGCAGGAAAATGGCAGTCTGTGCCACTGTGTGTCTCATCAGAGAAGACAACATTTTCTCCGCCCTATCCTGAACATAGCAAACTCCCATCTATCCTCTTGGACACATTCGCACAGTGTGACAATGACTTCAGAAAGGCCCAGTGTGGGAGGGGAGACCATCCATTAAAATCGGCCCGCGATGGTCCATACAAATTACCTCGGAGTGGGACTCACTTCCAGGAGGCCCTGCCTTTTTTTTTGCCTGTCCGGCTACCTATCTGGATGGTTAGCTGACAACATCACGAAGATTTAGTGCAGACTCTCAGTGGGCCAGGTCGGGCCAATCCCAGTAGATGGGAAACAGTAATTACAGCTAGGGGGGGGAGGCTCGCTGGGAGTCTGGAGCCTTGCAGAGATTCAGTGTCATAAGGCCAATAGATTCTGGGGTGCCTGGAACAAATGGCTGCCTCAGTTGTCAGAGCAGAAAAAGGAGTTACAGATTGGGCAAATGTGACTTCAGAGGAGGTGATTTACTGGTTTAGCTGTCTGCTTAGTGACATAATTCTACCCAGATGGGAATATTAAGACTTTGAATTCAAAATCTGACTTATGTATGAGCTATTCAACATTAATAACACTTCAGAAAAAAAACTCATTTCACTTCAACTGACTATGCTAATAAACTCAGCTACCTATATTATTTCTGCAGCATATAAATATTTCAAATTCTCTCATGGTGTTAATAATTTGCTTTTAGGATCATCACATTAAAAGTAATGTTTATAGAGCGGGGAGCGGATGAGGCAGAAGGGAAACAATGGGCATATAAATACAGGACATATCCTAAGAATATATTTCCTCTAGCTCTTTAGTGACTCATTCAATATCTGCAGGACTTAATTAGGGTCAACACAGACAAGAAAGTGCCAACCTGACCTACAGAGACAGAAATTTACAGCGGGGTCCACACAGCCTGTGGTGATATCTGCAGCATCATCCATTTCTAAATCTTCCTGCTTCATCTTTATTCTCCACCACCTCCCTGTTTCACCCGAGAACTCTGTCATTCTCCTACTCTGTCATTCTGCTGCTCCATTTTACTTTAACCTTTCAAGCCACAATCTCACTTTCTCCCACTCTCTCTATAAATATCTGTCTCTGTCTGTCTTTTCCCCCGTTCTCCCGCTTGCTTCTGAAGAGAACAGGGGAATCTTCCATCCCCTGTGGATCCAAACACCCACTCAAGGTTAGGAGTACTGCAGTTGCAGGAGCTAACAGACCAGGGTCTTAACTGTCACGCAGGGCTAATTGAGGACATTTGTACAGTCCATAGTATTAATAGCCCATACTGTCAAATACAAACTTACTTAACTGCTAAAAAACTTAAAGCTTAATTAAATTTATGGGTCTGCAACGTTCTCATGCCAAGTCTTGTTTCAGTCTGTTCCCTTGTTACCCAAAATAATACAGCAAAAACACAATTAAAGTTTTATACCCCCCCCCTTTTTTTTTTGCTGAGTGAAAAACACATTTTGTATTCTTATTCCCCTCAAAGCAAAAGCAACAACGCAGTCATTTTAAGCATTAAATTTTTATCGTTCATTTCTCGTGGTGGTCCAAATGTACTGATGGCTTTTGATTTCTCCCTCCTGGCAGCCGACACAAACAAACACACAACCAAATCCTGATGTATATTATGACGCTCAGGGACGGCTGGCCAAAAGCAGTAATGCGCCACCCTCCCTGGCCCAAAGCGTTATTTAATTGTTTTTAATAACCTTTGAGAATAAACAACATAAAATATGCAATATAGTCAACAACATGTGCAATATATGTCTGCCGTTTAGCTCACTGAGTTAAGGCGATACCACATGGGCTCAGTCCCTTAGCAGCGGTCATGAATTTGAGTCTGGCTCAAGACCATTTTGCTGCATGTCACTCGCCTGTCTCCCCCACTTTCACTCTTTCTACCAATAAAATGGAAAAACTATCCCCCCAAAAATACATTTAAAAAAAACATGTGTAATATATGACTTAGAAATCATTATTGTTGGACAAGGGAAATGCCGCAATAACTTCTTGTTTGTTCACCGTCTCTAAACAGCTCTTCTGAAAGGGGTTTCTATCGAACGGTCAGTGCAGCAGTGTAGCCACTCTGGTTTATTCATATGTGTAAAAATAAGTGTTTGTGCTATGTCTTCAGTGAGTGTGGGTGTAAAAATGCCATAACTTTTTGTTTTGTTGTTGTTGTTGGCATCAAGTTATGAAAAAAATAGTACAGCACTTTTGATAAATGGAATGCATTTATTTGCTCGATTGCTTTCATCATATTGGGAATGTTACTGAGAGTGGTCGTATATGGCACAGCCCCAAGAAGAAATATTTTTTACCAGCCACCACTGATCACACTTCTGCTGCCATTCCAACATCCAAATCTACAGAATTTGAGCTTTCTCTCCTGGTAAGTCTCAATCAGAATGTCTGCAATAGTGTTTCAATTTAAAATGTAAGATAACACAATAGATAGAAATTCAATATTCCTCTTTTTAATGTTTTTTTCTTCTCCTTAGTGCTGTCTGATGTGAGTATTAAAATGAGGTCAGCCAGGCCTGACGAAGAAATTACATGATTTAATGGCACCCCAGGGGGAGTTTAAATATAGCTCTGCATTACAACTGGCCTCCAACAGCACAGCATGACATGAGTTCATCCATAAACAACCGTCCAAATCCTGGATGGGCCCCGCTTAAGTATTACTGTAAGCAAATACTACATGTCACTGAAGACCTGTCCATCTGCTGATGCAAACACATTTGCTCGTTCTATTTCATTATAGGGAAAACATTGGTGGGGGGTTGGCAGTGGGGATGGGGCTGTCTGTGTGTGTGTGTCTGTGATTGTAAGTTTAGTAGCTGTTCCCTGTACTTCCACAAGGTGGCAGGACATATCTGATGTGGCTACTTAACAAAATCTTTTTTGGTGTGTGAGCACTGATGTCTCTGCTGAGTGTTTTATGAGCACATATAAGCTTGTTCTCTTTTACAAACAGCCAAACACAGAAATAAACTCATGAGGCACATGAATTCCTGAAGAAAAACAATAACTACTTAAGCTAACATTGTGAAAGTAGGTCTATTAAAAACAGTCAAGCAGATCAAATATGGATTAGTATTCTTTGTGTATTTAAGGAAAGCCCATTTTACATGACATTCACATGAAAGCAGCTTAGATAGAAGCGTCCCACTGGGCACTGTGGGTAGCTTACTCCAGATATACGCCGCCTCACCATTCATCTGTATTCATGATAGGAAAATCTCTTTCATTGACGCTTCAAAATAATGTTTTCCATCACACCTTAAATGGGAAAATGACATTGAATAATTTTAAACGCCGAGAAGAGAAGCCAGAAATATATGGATCAATCCTGTCAGGAAATCAAAACATCAACCGATATTACACAGGATACGTAAGGAAATGAAGTCCAATCTTCAGTTAAACTGCAAAACATGAAAGATGCTCACTGAAGTGTAAAATAGAGAATTTCCCTGTGGAAATTAGCCTAATTTTGTGATCCCCCTTGCAGACAGATCAACTTTAGTTAAACTCAGAATGACAGTTTATCAACTGCAAGATGAAATTCAACTAAACACCCAGAGCTGGAATCTTCAAATTCTACATCCTAACTGCTTAAAAGTGTAAACTGAAATGAAGAATTAATAATAAAAAACAACATTTGCAAACCCAAAATGAACAGTACTATCCAGATTGATGTAGCTAATGAAGCCTGACAGATGTAGGTTACATCTGGTCCCGCTGGTATAAAGCAGCCCTGTAGTGAAGACAAGGAGGCACCAGCCACTGTGACGGCTCCATTCAAGACTCCAAGCTAAGCTAAGAGGAGGTGAGAGCTGCGGATACCTTTAATTTACTAAGACTGCTGCATGCTACCCTCCATTCAATCATTCTTTCTGTAACAGTTGGATGCAGGCCGACTAATCCGGATTCATCCCATGTCCTTTTCTCTCAGCTTCACTCAAACTGCAATCCTCACAATCTCCCAGCACTCCTCTGACAGCTTTCCTAGTTTACCCTCATGCAAGTGTCAGTCTGCGTTCCCCCCTCCCTCCCTGACAACAGTCTTCAGTTATTAGACAACACCAACCCTCATCAGCTAATGTCAAGAAAAGGCAGTTCTGAAATGATGGCGGCTGACAAGTGTCATCCCACAGGGCCTTGGTGTTTTCAGCCAAAACATCACACGGAGCATTCAAAGAAGATCTGATTCTACCAGCTCTGCAATTTAAATGAAGATTTAAGAACTTTAGACACACGTCAAAGAGGCAACACAATTTCCGATTGTGGTGGGTTGGGAAAGGCAGAAATGATGTCTGTCAAATGGTGAAAGTTGTGTGGGATATTCTCATACCTATAGTGATAAATGATTTGTCTTAAAATGAAAACTATGGAGATGGAAGATACCAGACAGGGTGCGAAACGCCCCATATTGCAGTTCTTCAATGAAATGTCCAAACCCACACCAGCAGAGCAGGGCCAAAAAAATGATAAGCAGATTGTATAGCAGATACTGTCATCCAAAACATTTCCTAATCTCACAGCATAATGTTCAGACATGCACTTGCATTCCAAATTACAAGTTTCCCTTTGACTATCACTTTGACTGCCTGTGTCTCATATTCTGCTGGCGAACGCCCACCAAGACAAGCCCTCCAAAACTAACAGGTCAATGTCAAGAAAAAAACCCTTTATTACACTTCTCATTACATTAACTGTCACAGTAGCGTGCATATTCTGATTTACTGTACACCCACAAACTAAATGTACCACAAGACCACTGAGTAGGCGTTGACCTTTTACTAACAAACAATCTCTTTGTGTTTGCCCGAGAGGGAAAAGCCTCAAAATGCAGGCGGACACCCAACTGTCAACAGCCTGCATACCGAAGTGAGTTTACAAGGCTATTTTGATTTGACCTATGCCAATAACAGTGTGTCTGATTTATGATACTTCCGTAAATCATCAACTAGAGAGACTAACTGCAGTAGCTGCAAACTGTAGCACACTTTCCTGCTCTAAAACCGGATCATCCCTGAGCCCTGCAAAGACACTACCAGAGTAGCTGCAGGGGGTATAATGCGTATTATTATGCGTATTATTCGGCTGAGCAGGACTGTTAGACACCACTGCTTAAACCTGTGACCTGAAACACAATCTATTTGGCTGCATGTCGAAGATAACATTTCCTTGTTACTTACTGTACATATAGGGCAGCACAGCACTCCAACAAAGCAAGGATGAGTTCAAGCCCCTGTGTTAGTGAGCATCTGCCTTCTTGATGAGTCCTTGAGTCAAGACTGAGTCACCGTTTCAATTCTAGATGTAGCTGTAGCTGCTGTCTGACCTGTGAATGCATTAAGAGAAAATTCAACTTATTACTGTACATAATTATATACCGTAGCTGTCTTCAGCAGTTTTGTCAAATGTGATGTATATAGCCTGACTTTAATCGTGGTCTAAACTGTGTAATCTCGGGTGCATGTGCTTAAGTAACCTGTAAGGTGTGCAATGTGACTGTGAGGACTATAAGTATGACTTTGTATTCCCATTACTGTAAGTATGAAATCAGGCTAACTGCTACTGATACATTGTGTTTGTGTAGTGCTACTACACCACCACTAGTCTGACCACTGGTCTGATCAGTCTCATACCATGTGTTATTTAATTGCCTGGCCTAAATAGGTAAAGAAATGAGAATACAAAGTAAGAGGTCAAGCATTTCAGTGTAAAGATACTATACATAACTATAGAAGTACTGTTTTCAAAAGCTTACTAAAATAAAAGTGGAAATATAATTAGCAAAATGCACTTTAGGTATGAAGAGCAACTGACTGCACCTGTTATGAAAATGCAAACGGAGTGCTATATCATTATACATGTTATATTTCTGATTCTGATTGTTGACAGGGATACATTTGTAAGTACGTGGAGCAAATTTAA
>OMNN01097797.1:19697-36211 GCA_900302755.1 Chromis chromis
GGTTTGTAGTGGCTTGCTGGTTTGCATGAGTTGAGAGAAGAAGTAGGTCAGTTGATGAAATGAAGAAGTTCTCCTCAAATGCTTTACCTTCACCTCTGATTAAATACAGTGGGGATGTGCACTCTTGACTGACCATGTGAGGTTGTGTGACATTACTCTGAACTTGCTTTATTGCAAGAAATTACAGTATTAGATTCAGTCTTTCCATGGTTCCCCAGTAACACACTGTTACATGTGTACTTCATTTAGTACAGTGCAGTATAATCTCTTGATTCTGGCTAAAAGTGACATGTAAATATTTGATGATGTACTTAAAAAAGATGAAGTAGACATAACACAAGCTGCCTCTGCATGCCGTCGCTGCTGTTTACCCTAAATACACATTGTTATAATTGCACTTATCACGAACAGAACTGTATGGATAAAGTAACAAGTTTTTGATTAGCAAATAGCATATTTAATTGAATGTTGATTACTTTGTGTGTATGTGCAGAAAAAAAGCTATGAAGCCAATTGATTTCTAACGGATATATGCTTACAGGTTTACTGGGAGGACATTACACAATGTCATTAACATGGGCTCTTACAACTACCTCGGCTTTGCTGAAAACAACGCTGACTTCCTGAAAACTGTGGCAGATAAAGTGGATCAGTATGGTGCTGGGGTTTGCAGCACGAGGCAGGAAATGGGTGAGTTTGTGGTCAATGTTCACTTTCACAGATAAAACAAGCAGTGTGCCACTTTGAGCTGGTTTCAATAAGGGCATTCATTTTATCTTTAGCAAAAAATGTCAGCTTTATAAGTCAAGTTATTGAGCTGTTAGTAGTGTACAGTGCTTAAAATGTCTCATATGTCTCTGAACTACAAAGGTCTCTGTCAGACCCTGATGACACTGAATAGGTTGAGTACCAAATTGGAAATAAAACTCCATCTCCCTCATCAGATATGCCATGGTTTATTATATTTCTTTTGATTATACTTCATCATTTATTATATTTCTTGCAAATTATACTGCCTGCATGTTTAATTATCTGCTAGTGACTGCAATGTTACATGAATTATTCAAGTTTTGTTAAATTATGTACCATTTGAGCATAAATTGAAATCACAACATATTGGTTTGCACTAAGGAGCAGGGGAAGCTATATAATAGTGGAATGTAAAAAAAAAACACCCCGGGCATTAAACATGTGTAACAATCTTAAAACCAGGAAATCGGCCACTCAGTAAAACTGATTTCAAAAGTTCAAAATCAAAGTCTTTACTGACACAGTCAATAGTGGGGAGCAGTCAGCATGGCAAACAAATCCTAGAGTGAGCATGCAAAATGCAAAAACCTGGACGTTTAAAAGGCAGACAAAAATATTGAAAGGGGATAGGCAAAAGTCCAAAAACAGACAGAAGCCAAACACAAGGAGTGGCATCCGAGCAGGACTGTACAGCAGGATGCTAAAGGAATATACATGTATGTGATGGAAGCGTTGGAACAGCAAGGATCTAAAAGTGAAATCTGTGGCTTCTGATGAATTTTGAATGGTGTTTTATCCTTTGAACTTCAGTTCCGCTTCTGATGGTATTTAAGTGGCTATGTGGGTCGGGATCTTGTGTTCTGGCACAGCAGCAGGGAAAACTAATGATTACACGTCAAAACCTGTCGACGGGCAAACATTATGGAGCTTGTTGAACAGGCCACACTTAGTTAAGTTTACCCGAGAAAAGTAGTTTTCTCTCTGTCGGTGATGTTCAGTTTATGATAATGCTGACACCAGTGTGCTGTGTATCTCAGAGCAAGTTGAGTCACTGTGTAGTCTCCTGCAATATCAGCAGTTGGACGAGAACAGGGAAAACCACAGGAATTAAAGGGCATGTGATTGCTAGTTATTGGTATTTTTGTCAGAGCGCAAGTATGACTCCCGCACCATACCCCACCCACATACACACACAAACCTCCACACCATCCATTATTCATTTATTTTATTTATTTATATGTTTATTTCTCTTTCGAAATGGGACTGTTTTACTCTGGGTTTCTAATGTGTGTTTCAGCTGGCTCACTGAACGGGTTACTGAATAACAAGCATTTCTCCCATGAGACCTTATTAGGCATAAATTATTAAAGATCCCAGTGTCTCTGTAGTAGTAGTGATGGTATCATCAGCGCAGCAATTGGTATTGGCGATACACCGAATATATCTTCCAAATCAAATTTTCCTGGATCTGCTTTTTATTGAGTTTACCAGCACTCAAGTTATTTAAAAAAAGAAATCACAAAAAACCAAACCGTTAGATTGACATTAAATGTTTTTTGATGACTGGTTCTTTTTCAAATGTTTCATTACATCTCTCCCTTTACATTCTTTTAGAAACTGCAGTTAAATAGATTGTTTGTATATAATTCCAAGTTTGGTTGAGTCAAGTTGAGTTCAACCCAAAAGGTATAAATAAAAAACATTACAAATCATTTCCCCTGTATATATTATATCTACAATAAAAGTGTAGAGAAGTTTAAGTGTACATGGAGTGCAATTTGAGGTGTTTTTTTTTTTTATTAAATAGGCATACAAAAGATACAAAGTGCATTGGAAGCACGCCCTCTGAATAAACAGGCACGTCAAACATTCATAGGTATTAATGGATAGCTCAGTGTTCCTACTTTTCCTGCAATCATTAACATACAGTAAATTAGATAGTGATGTCAACCATTCAAAAGAATTACAAGAAGCACATTGTAGTGAAAATATTACTCCAGTATCCTAATACACAAATACAATTTGGATGTTTTGCAACCTTACATGGTCAGACTAAGCCAATTGCTGCACTTGTCTATTGTGACTCCAGTTGAGGTTAGTGACACAAATGATTAACTCTTTTGTACTGGCTTTATCCTTGACTTGCTTTAAAGGCTTTGAAATAAAGTCACAGTCACATGTTTTATATAAAAGACACAGATTTAGCTTGGAGATTTACATGTGCAGTCAGGTGTTATTGTCTGTCCACAATAACACTTGGCCATAGCTATGCACCTTTTAAATCAACAGGCTTTGATGTCTGACCTTGGTAACTCATAGGACAGGTGACCAAGTTTAACAAGATGTAGGTGCTCCTGTATTTCAGTTAAGTCAAGTAAGCTGAATGAGCGAGGTCTGTTCACCTTATTTTACCTGGAGTGTATCCAGAGCTAGAGCTGCCTTCTGAGGTTAACATTTCAATAAGGAGGCAGGGCATGCCTTTAAAGCCACGGCTAAGTAAAATGTCCAATAAAGAGAGAAAATGCCAATGCAGTCTGATTAAAAAAAGCTGCACATGCCAGCAGGGGCTGTGAGCCTGAGTGGTCGAGGAAATGTATGAATCGATTTGACTTGGCGCAAGGCCTGATGGAAACCACCGAATGTGAATCACCATAAAGACAGAGCTGCTTCACTGCATTATAGTTTTATGCACATCACTCAATACCCATTTCCAGTCCTTCCTGAAACATACAGTCTATTTGAACTTTTAATGCGTGCTCTCTGTGGTTACTGATTGTCATTGATTATGACTACAGTGATTAGTATCCCATGTATATGCAATGAATGCGCCATTTTTATATGAGAATGGATGCAGTGATACGGTATGATTAAGACACACATTGAAATCATTTATATAGTAACTTTAACTCAGTAGTATATTAACTAGTTTAATAGCATTATAGTAAGTGTAAAGAGTGGTAAAATTTGTTATAGGCTATGGTATATACAGTGCTTAACAAATTTATTAGACCACCTGTCAGAGACCATCCATCATCATGAAGTGCTTTAATGCCGACTCTTTCAGTTTCAGTGAGCTCTCGACGTTTTACCATTTTGAACAGGAATAAAGAATTTCAAACTGAATTCAAATTTGAGAAGTCAGAAATTAATCAAGCATAATATTCAACGACTAAAACTAATTTTTCTGTTCAGGAATACAAGTAAATAACTATGATTTGACATCTTAATCAAGAACTAATGATGTGCTTTACTACTTTTTCAGTTTTTTTTTATAAAACAGTGAGTGTAAAAAAAATTCATGGATAACGATAATAATTATATTTTAGCATTAAAAATATCATTTCGGTTAAAGAGCTTCTACATACTGGTGTATTAACCATTACAGAAACATAAAAAAAATGATTTTGGTAATTACCAATGCTGTTAATTTAGGGCAGCTGTGGCATAAACCTTACATTGGGTGGTGGTCTAACAGATTTATTAAGCACTGTATATATGAATTTATGCTTTTGGTTATTAACCTGCAAACAATTCAATACAAGCCACTTCTCATTTTGATGTCTGTTGTTCAGTTGAGACAAAGTGTCATTTGTGGGGTAACAGCTGTCTGATGGCGTAACAGACTGGTGCCTGTGCTAATCTAGACACTAAACAGGAGGAGCCACTGCCAGCTTAATCTACTTGTCACTGCTGTAAATGGGGACTGGCATGCAGCTAGGCAAAGCCAGCCTAGGCTAACTCTACAGGCAAGCTGAATTACACTGGGTGAAGCTAGCAGCTAAACTATACTCCAGTCACCTCAAATTAAGCTGACATCTCCAGATGGTCTCTGGATGCAACTGACCCATACAATGGTGAACACTGCTTAAAGCTTCAGCCACGAAAAAAGGAAACACAAACTGTGGTGATTATTACAGCACTCCCCTGAGCTTATTTCTGTGCATAGATGACACACAGGGATAGAATGTCATTTTGGTGTTCTGGGGGATAATGAAAATGACAAGTCTCTGCTGTTTGTGACATTTCATAAGCTGAGACTCTTCTTGTGCAGATAAGGGTCTTTCTGCTGCTGGTGCTGGGCAGGTACTGTATGGAGGTTTATTAAGGCTTTGTTGGTGGAAACATTGCATGAGGTCGATGAGATCAAAGTTCTGGGTGGTTGAAAATAAATTTGTTAAAAGACAGACCCCAGAAAAACTGAAATCTGTTCATTCTCGATGAGTTCTTCATTGCGAATGATCCTATTCATACTCAGGGGCAACCAACACAAGCTGACCATAATAATGATATAATACCTAAGCTGTAGATAAACACTTTTAATCAATTATTCTTTAGCCAGAAAACCTTTTTAAAAATCTGCATAAAAATGTTTAATAAGGGTTAAGGAAGAAGCTGATAAATCAGTCTGCATTTATCTGTAGACAAATATGAGGGAGTGAAATATCCACAGCCATCAGAAGGCAGTGCGACTATTATATTGATGAATCTCAGCTTCTACTTTGATAAGTGCTGCATCAGAGCTCAGGGACAGTACACATCACCTTTATACCTTCATCAGATCACAGGCATTAGACTGCAACAAAATAACCTCCAATCACCCCCCACACACCCCATACTGGCCTTTTTTAAACTCTGGCTTCTGCCTCTCAATGCAGAAAACATCCAGTTGCCAGACTTCATCAGTCCTGCCCATCATGGCCTTCTTTGCAACTTTCTTTGCAACAATCTTTTCATGCTTCATTCATGAAATGCAAACACACATCCGTTAGAGTAGGATGTGAACAAGAACCACCACTTTTACACATGTTATTACACTTGTGTGATTATAGGGACATGTGATCTGGAACAGCTGTGGCTCTGGAGACCAAGAGGGTTTTCCCCTAATGGCAGGGTCATGCTGTTTGATCCCCAGCTCCTCCTAAGACAGACCTACTTTTACTGAATGCGACTGTGTGCATTTAAGGGCTGAGTGGGGGATATAATAAAGTAATAGGCTACATGAAATAGCCCCCCTCAGACTTTGTGACCTCTGGTAAATCCACAACACTGCTAAGCCACCACATTTTCTGAAAAGCACACAGTGGCTTTGGTATACAGTTAACAGATCATAACATGACTTGCTCTGAGCCCATACATCAAATGAATTGGCCGATGGGCTTTTTATCTCTTCTCTTCTGCATGGATTAACAACAAGCTTAACGTGTTATCTTATCGAGGATTAAGAGCAATAATACACCCCACACGTTAGCCACACACCCCTCCCCTTCTGTCCATTCAAAGACTTGAAGCATCTGTCTTTGGTATAGATCAGGCTGAATATATGTATGTGTACAACTCTGTTTGGCTACATATGTAATGAAGCCATGGGACTCACGTTATTGAAAATGTTGAATCAAAATTCATAGTAACATTATTTGCTAATGTCCTTTTACTAATGTCCAGCCCCATGTCCTTTCACCTATTGTCATAATTGGGTCCATATTTCTTTTTGACCAACACTTTGATGCATAAAAAAAGCTATCTTTAAAAATATGTGCTTTGTTTTCTACTTAGAATAGTGCAACGTTCCATGGGCCCTGAAGGATAAGTTTTATTTTTAGTTGGTTTCCCCAACGTTTCTCTAACATCACCATCAGGACACATTTTCCATTTAACGGTAAAAGACCACACACTGAATACTGCAAGTTCCTGAGACTTGAAATGAAGCAAGATTTCAACCATCAAGGTCATAATCAGACAGCACAAGATATTTCCTCATCAAACTCTTGGGAGCAATATTCCGTGCAAGAGCTACTTCTCTTGCTGCTTTTGTCCAACATGAGTGAGAACAAAAATATCAATTAAAGGGGGCCCTTTTTCACATTTTCATAATCCTATATCTTGAAATTTGTTAGACATGCAGTGGTATTTGCTTTAAAAAGGAGTGCACTTGATGAGCTATTCAAGTGTGCAAAGATTTATATTTACAAAGGCGGTGTAAATTAAATCCTTTAGCAAAGATACAGAACATCATATTTGTAATGACTACAATCTTGATATTTTGCCCTGTTAGCAATGCTGCCAGATTTAAATGTCTCTATAATAGCTTTTAGATTTTTCTTTAATAAATAACAATAGAATTTCTGTATGTATATTTTTTACCCAGCAGATATTGTCATATTTCCAGAAGACCTTTAAGAACAAAGATGCATGATTGTTTTCTTTCCATCACAGAAAGTTCTGATTTCAAGGAGTCCAAAAAAAAACTCCCCACTGGCCCACAGTGGGCAGTTTTATGTCTTCTTCAAGCTCAGGTCTTCTACTTGAGGCCTCGGGGCTTGAGCGTTCTACGCAGTATCTTAGCTGTTCCAAGGACTACCCTCTTCTGGACAGAGATCTCAGATGTTGTTCCAGGAACTCCTGAAGTCACTCTCCCAGTTTGGGGGTTAAGACCCTGAGTGCTCCAATCACCACTGGGCCACGCAGTGACAACTAATTTACCTGCTGGTGCTATCCAATGACCTCTTTCATGGTTCTTCTGCATGCCACCTGGCAGCTATGCCACATTTGCCAAACAGTGCTCCGCTGCCAGCACCTTCCTTGGTTGCAGATCAGAGGTACCCTCTCCTAGGGGGACTACCAGCTGAGGCTTAAGGGCTCCTCTTATCCTGCTATTTTTCCATGCCTGGGGCTTGGTTGGTGGATGCCAGGACACGTCCACACTCCACTGGACCTGCACATAGTATCTCTAGGGGCCAAATTACTCTGAGATCCTCTGAGTGCTGTTTAGCCGAAAGGTATGAAACCCCCAGATGATGTGTGGTACCGCGGAGAGGTACAGCTGGAATCTTGGTGATGGGAGGCTGTATACTGCCAGGAGGGGCTTACGCACATGGTCATCTTTTCACCCATTCAGGGCTAGGCAGCGACGATAGCTGAAAACTGAAGGGACATGCTACATGTGGCAGTCCCTTTTAATCACAGTTAGAGTAAGAACATTATATTGTTACGACTGCGGTCGTATTTGTGCATATTTTTGTGTTATATTCTGCATGTAACTCCTTCCAGTGTAACACAGGGGCCTCTGATCTGGTGGGATGACTGCCGCCTTGGGATGCGCCGTTGCACGCGCAGGATTGGCTGGCGGGGGTGACGGGTCAGCGCGGGATTGGGCACTCTGACAGCGAGGCCTGCATATAAGGCGGAAGGGGGACGTCGCCACGGTGGCACAGAGAGACAGACGGCGTTCCATCCTTCACTTAGTTTTCATGTAGCACTGTGAGCACTTTGTTGAGCTCGAGTAAGATAGCGTTTGGTAAGAGTGAGCGGCCACTCTTTGGTTTAATTCGGTTTTCTCATGTTTAAGTTAGTCAGGGAGGTAAGACAATGTTTTTGGTTTCTTCATTCAGTTTGTTTTTGCGTAGGAAAGTTTTTCTGGGAGAGATAGTTTGGGTTTTTGTTTGTTATTTTGGCTATAGGCTCACTCCATTGTTGTTTAAAACACCGTACCACCGATTCCTTTTAAATCGGTCGCCTTTTGTTTGATTCAGTCACCTTATTGTAAATAAACTAATGATTTTCTATCTGAACCTAGTGAAGGGTGGTTATGTTGCGCTGCAGTAGCCCCTAGGCTGGGCGTAACAATATATAAAAAGAGTGCAATAGACACAGATTACATGTTTAAGTTTTTAACTTTTTTACTCTGCACACATTTGTGAATTGTGTGTTTTTCACTAGAAATACTTGAAATAGCCCCCATTTTGACTGTGTACAATAGTCTGTGATCTCCACCCTCACTGGAGAATGGCTCAACCTCCTCACAAATCCATTCAACCACTGCCCTGCCTCATCTAAATGCAGCAAGTCTCCTTGCTGCATTAATAAAACACTAGTGGCCCATGAAGTCTTAAGTTCAAAGACAAGCAATTACAGTGCATTCAGGTTTTAAACACTTTCAAAGGTTTCAGAGCCTTTCAAATCATTCACAATTTGTTCAATTTCAGACTAATATATACTCATACACAACCCAATGTTAAGTGTATGAACAATTCTGTTGACTTCATGGCAACGTTTCCACTCTGACATACACCATCAACTCTGACCTTGACCTAGATCTTGGCCCAATTCCAATCTCCACACTCACAGATTCATGAACTTTGAGACACATTTCTGCTAGGTGCATGAAAGCTCAGGGCTGTCACACTGTCAAGTTGTTAAGCGCTTGAGGGCTCTGGGGCATACCTTTTAACAACATTATGAACCCGTTCTGTGAGTCAGCACATTGGGTACTTTCCTGAGGGACTATACATGGTTATGCTGCCAGACAAGGCTATAGAAACCATTAACTCACACTACAGCTGTGACGTCACATAGGTCTGTGAGGGTTCAGTGATTAGGCCTTAGGCCTTTATTTATGCAATGTTTTGAATTATGAATTCAAGTAGGTACAGGTGCACTCCTGTCAAGGTCTAGAAGCATCTCAAGGATCACTAATAAAAGTAGAATGCTGCATATATATTATATATTGCAAGAGTCATAAGACAAGGTCTGAATATATATGTAAATCGGATAATTCCACCTTCTGGTTTTAAAAATGTGATGAACACTCCAGCACACTGTTTTTGCTTTGTCATTATGAAGTATTATGTGTAGATTGGTGAGAAAAAAGTAAAATAAGTGATGACTTTGAAACATAACAAAAAGCTGAAAGGGCCTGAAATCTTTCGAAATTTGAATGCACTGTATATTATTTAAACTTAAGATGTCTTATATGATATTTATGGCCAACACTACTAATATTTGACCATTACAAAATGTGATAATGGTCTAGTGACCATTACAATTCAATTCAATTCAATTTTATTTATATAGCGCATATTTACAACATATGTCATCTCACAGCGCTTAACATAGTAAGGTATGAATTAACACAGAAGAACAGAAAACAGAAAACCCAACAATCCAAAGTTGCTTTTGGATTCCCTATGAGCAACCAGTCAGTGACAAATTATACACAACATTAATAAGGATGCTTAAAATATTGCTAGGAAGTGGGACATTTAATAGTATAAAAATAACTTAGCTTGTGGTCAAGTCACGGCACTGGTTTTGACAGCATGTATTGTAGCTGGTGGTTCTACACTGGTATGTCTGCTTACTTGTCAACTAACAATATACTGTATCTGCTATAAGTTAATATTGACAATTTTGTTGGGTACACTTGCAATTACTTTTCAATAAATAAAATACAATACTTTTAAAAATTTTAATTGATACACAATCTAGTCAGCATTTAAATAGTATTACATGGATACTCACTTTTTTATTTTTTATGATAACGTGTCTTAACAGCAGGTTTAATTAAAGTTCACTCTAGCTTTTTGTGGTTTTAAGCACATCTTATGATTTGCTAAAATAAAAGCTTTCCACACTTACCTCCAAATGCTGGTCTCATGGTGAAGTCATGATCATCTACTTTGAGCAGATGCTCTGTCTTTGTTTTGCGAGACTTGGTCACATCTGGAGGTTTCTTTGCCAGTGAGCTAGAGGAAGATGAGATTCATTGTCAGATAGCTGACCGAAAAACTGGTTTGTTTGTTATGAGATTAGAAGCAATGCCCTAAAAATGTGCAATACAAAATCCATTTGTTGTGACATCTAAACATGAATTGCATAGATTGATCAGTTACTGTCTGCAGATAGGATTACTACGGTGGCCGACAAGGGCCAAACGCACTGCAATGGCCCAATGCGTCTCAGTTAGAGAAAACAGCTTCAGTAACAGAAACGATGTAAATCACAAACTCAAACACCAGTCTAAACGAGGTACAAGAGGAACGTGGTGCAAATGAAAAAAACGTGCTGCAAAACACAAAGACAATGCATCATCATCAAACACGCTGCAAATAGAGAAACGATGCAAAACACAAAACGATGCAAAACAAGAAACAATCTGCAAACGAAAAACGCTGAATAACCGGTCACTGCAAACACAGGGGGCGCTCTCAGCGTAACAGCTCAATGGAGAGACACACGGGGTGGAGAGAGAGACAGAACAGCTGACTTAACCACAGTGTTTGAACATACAGCCTGAACTGTAATGTGACTTTATTTGATTATATTTATATATTATGTTTATATCACTGTACAACGCTGTACTTTACGTGACGTTTATTTTATTGCATTTTACACCAATCTCTAATCATCTTATCTTATTAAGCAGGCTAATCTACATGCATTTGTGCAGCCTTGTAATGTCTGGTGTAAAATACTGTGGCGAGCTGCGCGGAAAAATAACATTCAAACCAAAGCTCTTATCTTTTAATGTACGCTGCCCCAAACAGGTGCTTTTATTTTGACACAAAACAGGAACCTCATCAGGCAACTAGTGACAGGACAACATCAACATCATCACACTTCACACTCACGGTACTACCAACAGAACACTTTAACTAAACTAACTAGACCAGGGGTGCCCAATCCTGGTCCTCGAGAGCCCCTATCCTGCATGTTCTAGATGTCTCCCTCTTCCAACACACCTGATTCAAATGATCAGGATTGTTACCAGGCTTCTGCAGAGCTTGATGATGAGCTGATCATTTGAATCAGGTGTGTTGGAAGAGGGAAACATCTAGAACATGCTGGATAGGGGCCCTCAAGGACCAGGATTGGGCACCCCTGAACTAGACCAACTGAACTACAAAAACACAATAAAGCACAAACACTAACAACACTGTTACACTAAAATGAACGACAATAACAACAGTTATTCCCCAAAACCAGAACTCCCATCTCCATCCCGTGTGTCTCTCCATTGAGCTGTTACGCTGAGAGCGCCCCCTGCAGTTATGCAGTGTTTTTCGTTTGCAGATCATTTGTTGTTTTGCATCGTTTTGTGTTTTGCATTGTTTCTCTATTTGCAGCGTGTTTGATGATGATGCATTGTCTTTGTGTTTTGCAGCACTATTTTTTCATTTGCACCACGTTCCTCTTGTTGTACCTCGTTTACACTGAGTTTGTGATTTGCATGGTTTCTGCACTTGAAGCTGTTTTCTCTAACTGAGACGCACTGGGCCGTTGCAGTGCAATCCGTAGATTACAACCGTTTCTTTTTTCCAGCATTGCTGTACCACATGAAAAGACCAAAGAGAAAATCATTTTGGCTCTCCAAACTTCCAAAAGACCACAAAAAATGGCAGCAGCTGAAACATCATCATCATATCATGGTACAGCAAATAGAAAGTTATCTTTAGAAACATTGAGATCAGCTCTGTACTTACGAAAAACAGTCACCCTGGCTGCAGACATGCCACTTCTGAAACTGTATTTGAGTTTTTACCTGTGATAATTGTCAGCGCTAGAGTGCATGTTTAGTAGCCTTAGTGGTGAAGCTGTGTGGGCCACATGCTGTGTTTAGTCATCTCTGAAAACTGATAGACTTGAAATAGTGATACTCACTTTGTGCTAATAAACACCAATCAGCCACAACATTCTGACCACTGCCACGTGAAGTGAATAACATGGATCATATTGGTACCATGTGGTGGATTTTAACATCCGTGTTGATGAGACTTAGACACCCAAATAAACATTGTCCCAGAACAAACACACTCCCTCATGCAAATGGAAATCCCAAATGTCACTGGCCTACCCCCACAGGAAAATGCATCCCACCACATGGCAACAACATCAACCAATCAGGAACATCTTGAGGAACATGACAATGGCCCAAGATGTTGATCTGACCTCCAAACCTCCTAGACCCCATTCTGATGAAGCATCAACAGGATGCAGTGGAAAATGGTGGTTTGACAGAGGCCCCACTGCACAAGCCAGAGCACCCAAAGGATCCACTGCCCTGGTCCTGGTTCCAGACCCCATAGGGACATGAGGGGGACCAACACAATATTAGGCAGGTGCTCATAATCGGTGTAGATGAGTATTTACAGATACAGAGACGATTTTCAATCAGCAGGCATTCAACAGTTAAATCACAGAGATAGGTTCATGGCTATAACAACATCCAACGTACTACCTGGGGAGGAACATAATTGGTAGGTACTCGTCAGCCTTAATTGCACACATGCGGTAAACACATTGCACTGCCCTAAACAACATACATAATGGTTACTTGATTGGTACATTTTAACAACTAAGTTTTATAATTATTGGGTTTTATAATTACAAAAAGTGTAGAGATGCAAATTAAAAAAACAGAGCCTAATGTAATCTGAGGTGTGACTCAACATAAAGTCTGTGAATTAATCCACCGTTACAGAAATGAGACAGGCTCTAGATCAGTGGTTCTCAACTGGTCCAGCCTCAGGACCCTCTATGTCTCTATTAAAGTTTGCTGTTCCTGTTAACAAATTAAGGTTTATTTGGGTGTAGTCTCAACGCATTTTGATACAGCTTGGGAAAAGTTTGGCTTATTTTTTTGCTCATTTTGCTATATTTGGACACTTTTGCCAAGTTTTGGGCATATTTTGTCCCATTCTGACAGATTCTGAGCACATTTTGTTTTATTTTTGGCACGTTTTAGCATAAATGTCTCCAATAAGCTGGCAGAGCCACATCTAGAGGTTAATAGTGGGCAACTACTGGAGTCACCACCACTAAATATCCTGCTGTTGAAAGCAAACTGTGTCAGAAGAAACACGTCCTTTAAAATAAAAGACTTTATACCACTACTTTTTTTTTTGAGGGGGGGGCATGCTTCTGCGACCCTCTAAAAATGGCTTTGCGACCCACTTTTGGGTCCCGACCCACCAGTTGAGAACCACTGCTCTAGATCTTTACTCCTGTAGTTTTTCGGTTGTTTTTTGTGGCCACAAGGTTGAAAGCAAGGTGATACTTGTTGAAGTGCTGCATCTTATTCCCTGTACTCTGGTCATTCTGACTCAAAGTGGCTCGACGGTGAAGCACTCCACTGTTTCAGAGGGCAGTAAGGAGTCTGGTCGTGCACCAAGAACGACACCCCGAAGGCAGTTTATACAGTTTATGTTCCTCCCTGTGAAAACCTTTTCGACCCAATTACGTAATTTTTCAGAACAATGCTTTTCCTGGAATCGTACCATTATTTACAGTTTCATGAATAATTTATGTAAAAACGCGCAGATACGTAATCTGCATCTCTAACATGATTAATGCAAACGCCAAAGTGGGAACTTATTCAAATCCATTTTCCAATGACAAAAAAGACACAGTTGAGAGTGATTTACTGCAAAGCAACCTATTAGTATAATCCACCTCTTCCCCGCGCTTCGAAGGCAAACGGCAAAAACGTATTGACAGAACGTTTTGATAATTCATGCACACGTGAAGTCTGCAGCTCGATCACTGCAATATCTGCTGACAACTGAGAGGGGCAGAAACAGTTGTTCCCATGATGCTTTGTGACTCAAACACCTTGACACAAACAACTTGAGCGGAGTGCTGCCATCCCCCCTGTGTCATGCCTTCAGAATCCAGTTAAGTGAACTTCGGAGATCAAAGCAGGGGACCCCTCCTTGCACCAGTCACTGCCAAGCAAATCTCAACGCTTCCCCCCCAAGTGAGAGAATCTTGCCCACAGGATTTCTCAGACACAGACATTTATGAGACCATTAACCTTGTCAAGACAGTTGAAATAGATGGCAGTACATAAAAATGAGGAGGAAGCCTGAAATGCCTTGAAAGGAGTGTGGCGGTAAGGAAAGATGCTTGACAAACAAAGATAAATGTCTCCTGGCAGCTGGATGTTTACAAAAGGGGAAGAAGATAACTTTTGAAAGTTTAGATGACATTCATAAAAGTGCTCAGGCCCCGATCCGGCGCACGACAGATGCTCAGCTCGGACTCCGACGATGATGCAACCAACGAAGCAACGGGTCATGAATCTGCAAGCTGATAAGTATCCGCTGTTTTCCTCTCAAACTGAAAGCACAGATGCAAAAATATCCACTGGCATATATGAGACAGGATCGCGCTTTGAGCAATTATATCTCCATGGCTGCAGTGTTTCCCAAAACAGCCATTATCTCATGCTCTCATTTCCTGTGAATGTCAATATGCCGTCTCTGTGAAGCAATCATTCGAGTATACCTACTTGAATTTGAGCAGAACAAATTAACTACACAGAAATCATTACTCTTTTCCCTTTTTTTTTTTTTAACACTTTTTAAGAGGAGGGGGGTGCCACACACTTATTTAATTTTCATGCAGAATAACGGCTGACATTACAGTTTAATTATTGGAGCACATAATGAGCGGTGATAAAGGGTACGGAGACGGACCGCTAGGATCTGTCCGTTTATTCTTATTAGCAGCAGCGAGAACATTCTCACATTCACAACCCAGGAAGTAATTACGAGCTTCAGAGGCGAGCGTAATATTGATGGACAACATCTTGAGAGTGTTCATGAAAACAAAAATTATCTTTGTTTGTCGTTGGAGCAAATGAAGCGAGCTGTCCTCGATCAATTTGCCGGCGAAGAGTAGATGAGTGCGTGTCCATCACAGTAAATGGCAGCGCTTATAGACAATTAGCCATGCGTGTGGATTCATACTCGGCTTTAAACACATTTAAAGGTATACTTTGCTTTAATGCCTCCGTGTTGCTCGCTGCTTTATTCCTTACCTCCCTCTGCCTCGGACTGTGAAAGGGAGAAAACTGACAGTATCTCCTTGCGACTATCTAACCACCCATCCCGCTTTGACCTTTCCATTAATAATAGGCTTTCAGTAAGGGCTTGCTCTGCACAGTGTGGAAGGCTCCTTCAAATGGTGTATAGCAAAGGGCTTTGGCCAGTGCTTCAAGAGAGATTGGCCGGGGTGGGAAAATTAGCTTCTTCTTGCACTATCCCCTAAAGCTCAGCAATCCTTAACACCGACACAAAGGTTACAGGTGACTGAGGAGCCCCAGAACATGAAATAGGGCCGGGGAGTGCGGCGAGAATGGAGGTCCGGGAACTTTTAAATGGATTACATTCACTGGAATACTTTGGGGTTTTTGACCAAAGCCAACACTTGAAGGTTATTTTCGCTAAGAGATTGGAATTTGACTGCATCATAGACATGACAGCGCAGACATTTGCACATTCTCAGTGGTTCAAATTGCTGTTTCTGCTGCTGGGTGAGGAATCATGTAGTGCCTTGCTGTCTTTCTGACTGGAAATAGCAATAGAGTCTGTATAAACCAACGCTGCTGCACAGAAAGGAACCACTATTTTCTACAGACTGAAATCTAACCAAACTCTAAGTCGTCTAATACATTATGAGGTATCGAATCATGGGGTATGGAATTAATACCTAGAGCATCGAGAGGAATTAAGTCAGTCTTTAAAATAAATAATAATCTAACCTTTACTGATCCCCTTGGGTTCCTTCCTTCTCTGCATTCATCCTATTCAAAGTTAACCTTAACTATACATACTAGGAGCAGTGGGCTGCCGCGGTGCAGCGCCCGGGGAGCAGTCAGGGGTTAAGGGCCTTGCTTAAGGGCCCACAGTGGTGGTGACTGGGACAAGAGGTCGCTCTCACTTTCCCACCTCAACCTCTTTCCAGTCCGGGAGCTCAAACCAGCAACCCAACAGTTACAAGTTCGCTTCACAAACCACTAGACCATCACTGCCCTCCATCTTATCTAAGCTTATCTAACATGTTTGCACATTGTTTGAAAGGATAACATGCGCTCTACAGGAAGACAGCATATGTAAAGTTATGATTTTCAGCAGTAGCCAAAGAAAATACTGAACTAATCAAGCAACTGACATCACAAAAATCTATTTCTAACTTTTTAAAATGCA
>OMNN01097798.1:2344-33088 GCA_900302755.1 Chromis chromis
ATCACAGGTAGTATTTGTGGAAGGAACTACGGTGTGCTGGCTTCTCCAAACACAACTACATTCACCACCAAGTGCACACACACACACACACACACACACACACACACACACACACACACACACACACACACACACATTCTTCAGACCTTTAAATAAAGAAAAATCACCAGTCTCAGATCTTTACTGCACTGATCTAGATATTTATTTTTCTTTCTATATGTGTCTTTCTGTTAGTTTAAATCCATCACAGCATCCGCTCAGTGTTGCACTCCACTATCAAGTATTTTCGGTCGGTTCTTTCCGGGATTCTAGGGTTAGACTCGGGCTAATTTGGCCATTTTAAAGCCAATTGAAAACCCATTTATGCCATTGATTAAGTGCCATCCTGTGGCTTGAACTGAACTCTCAGATCTCACCAAAAGTATTTCCTCAAAAATGGTGATCAAACAGTTGTCACAGCACTCCAGTTAAACCGCGCTTTAGATGAATTTAATCGACAGCACAGAAACCTTTTAGAATCAAATATTCCCCCCGGGCAAAAGTATAAATGAAAAATGCACAATCTTTCACACAACAACACACTCTCTCTCTCTCTCTCTCTCTCACACACACACACACACACACACACACACACACACACACACACACACACACACACACACACACACACAGCACCCTGTCACAGTCATTGTGAATAAATGCTGTTTTCATCTGTCAGCAAGAGGCAAGTTGCCTGCAGCTAAGGCAGACATGGAGACAAAATAAAATATTATCCTCCCACAAAAAGCCCGGGGCTGGCCAAAAAACACAACATCCATGGTCATACACAATGTTTAAATCTGATTTATTAACAGCAATACATTCGCAATCTTCACAATCACGTCCCTACATGCACACCGCCATCCCGTGTCTCATAACAACACGATCAAGAGACGGGATAAGCATTTTATCTGCTGAGACTTATGTTATGGCCAGTAATGCCAGTAATATATATATTTTTTATACATATTGCCAAGTAGGTCTGTTTGTTTTTATTTGTGAAGTCTCATCTTTTACTGCTTGAAGGTGAAGTGATGCATGAACCCAAGCTGCATTTGTTTCCTAGCTGTGTGTTATTTCTGCTGGAAAATGAACCTCCACCTTCATGCATCATCAATCACAAACATTGATTTTTTTAAAGCTAGAATTAAAGGGAACTCCACTGATTGTACACATCAACATAGTCATAGGGAGCAGACATAGATGTCCTCCAATATTCCCAAAACAACAAGCTCCAGCGCCAGTGTGTACGGGGAGGTTTATTATTTGTTCATTTGTGAGAACGGCTTTTCAAACAGTGGAGGCAGATCGACAGTGACTCCGCTGTGATGTCAGTGAGGAGTTCATTTCAGCACTGTGGAGCCGGAGGAAATTAGTGTGGACCGTGATGAGCGACCACGAAGCCCTCGGGGTGAAGGTGCAGTCAATCAGCCAGCATGTGGGGCTCCGACCATGGCTCGGAGGCAGAAATGAGCTGTTCTTTTGTCTGCCCTGTAAGGCCAGCGCCAGAGAGTCGTCAACCGCATGCATGTTGCAGCAGGGAGCCTCTATAATGGACAGATAAGAAGAGTAGCGAGGAGGGAGCATGGTCTGGACGCCAGGTGGGCAGAAGAAATATGATGCACGGGTGGACTTGGGAGTTAGCTCAATTTGCAAATGAGCCTCAAAATATCTAATCCAAATCCTTGCAGACTGGAGGTGTCAAAACTATGGGCAAGGAAGGGCTAATGCTCTTAAGTTGCATTATGGGAAGTGTAGGATCTGGCATTTTAGGGGCTAAATACTCAGGATTACAAGGTCAAATAATGCAAAGCAAATGCCCCAAAACAGCATATGTATATAAATCCCATTGCAGCCTTAGTATTTATCCTGTTAAGCCTTTAAGGAAGAACAGGACGCGTTGTTACGGAGCCATTAAGTCCACAGGAGGATATTGGGGTCGATGGATAGGTCAATAAAACGCCAGGCTTAAACACACAAGTTTCCAGTTGCCTACAGCCTTTAAACATTCATTATCCCAATAATAATGATTGACTAACCTTAATAGATTCAAACTAAGATGTTTTTTCCCCAACTATAACCAAGTCATGATTGTGCCTAAACCTGAAAAACCAACATATTTTCTTTCATTTAAAGGACTTTCAGGGTTCATTGCTCACCTTCATGAAGGTGCAGTGTAATCCTAGTTTAAATTTATCGTGGCTAAAAGGACTCTACCTACTAGTGCTCTTTCTGAGACTGGAGATAATTACATGCAAATGAAAGAAAGGTTCTGCGCCTATCTGCTCTGAGTAAACGGTGGTTCCCATCTACAAAGGAGCCCCTTTCAGTCTGAATGACAGCTGCATCGAGTAATGCACTTTTATCGGACAATTCATGAATTCGTCATTACTGTTAAGTCTCGGCATCGTGTATTTAAAATGATCGAAGGCCTCCCTAAGCGGGATAATATCCTACTCCAATCATGTTTGTGTCATTGAATGGATCGCTTGGCACCTTGTCGTCAAATGCAGTGTGACAGTTAACGTAATAGGCCTGCAACACTAGACTATATCATCTGCCAATTAATTAATCCAATAGAGCCTAGCTAGGCCTATTAAATCCCATTCTAATTAATCAGATGTCACCAGGATACTCTGTCATTTACCCCAAATTTGAAGGATAATTACCCAAATGGAAGCCAGCAATATAACTGCGATTTTTTTCTCCATAATATCTGCTTTTAAATAAGGAAATGAGGCATATTCCTGCATATTTTCAGTATGGAACTGACAGATTTATAGGGTGCTGATAAATCTTGGCTGTGAGTGGTAACGGACTGCGAGGACATTTCTGCATAGGAACTCCATCAGGGTGAGTTTCACAAGTAGTCAAGTGAGAAGCAGCGTACATCTGGAGCCACTGAAAGGAAATCCAATTTGGTTTCGTATCAGTAACGCTTATTGTGTTAGATTTTGTCATTAGGCCCGGGGCTTAAACTTCTTAAAAGTAGTCTTGTGGGCCAAAGGGAAGGGAGGAACCCCATAGAGTTTAAAGCGGAGCAGGAACTGAGCCGAATACTAAGATTCTTGTCATCTCTACCTCTTACACACAGTATGAGTGGGGGGAGACGGATCTTTCAAATACCTCTGTGAAGGTTGGAGTGAGAGGACACGAAAGGAACTGAGTCATATTGGGACAGCATGAGAGAGAGTGAGAGCGAAGAGAGGAGAACTGCAGAGAAAGCCGGACAGAAAGTTTGGAAAGTTGGCCACGTGTAGAAAACTAAGAGCTGAAATCTGGCTCCGACTTCGTTATAAATAGATTCATGCTTGCCGAGGGCTCTGCTGTTGGCCTGACTTTTCTCTTTTCTACTACACAATCAATTTTTGTATTATTTTATCTTTTATACACACTGATAATGCCCACAAGAAATGCGATCACCTGTAGAGCTTCTGCATTAATAGTCTAACTTCACTATAGTGGATGGTGGGTTTGCATATTTTCTATGTATGGCTGCTGTTAAAGCAATTTGCACAGCACCTTTAGATTTGTTTGTTTTGCATAATAGCCACAAAAATGGAGAACTTTCAATAGCTTTTGTCCATAGATATAATTTTGAGCTTTTTTTTCAAGCTACAAAATCTGGATAATTGGAAAAATAGATGTTTGCCAGGCGGCAGCAGCAGCAGAGCTTTTTAAATTTCAGACAGTCCTCCTCTGTGTCTCAGCGCTACGTGTGTTCTCTTACCTTTGGTTTAGTTTTCCTTTAATACCGAATTTAAAAATGATTCAGACTGACCTGCTCTTACAAAAACTGAAATACTCAAAGGATTTTTGTTGTTCTCATTTGCAAAGTATGCCTCTTTTGCAGGTAGATTTCTAAGTGCATTCCTGCTAATTGGCTCCCCTTTAAATAACCCCGTCCACTAATGACTGTCTTGCAGGCACAGCTGGAGTGAAATGTAGCTGACACAGGCTCCGGGTTCAATAGCGCCGCTCAGGGCACCCAAAACAAATGGATGGAACAGTCGCTATTAGGTGTATAAATGGTAAACATCGCTGTGGGCTAAATTAGTGTTTTGCAGATCCTGCTAATGCTGGATAATACGGAGGCTGTTGGCTACAATAACAAGACTTATTTTCATTATAATTTCATAGGCAGGTTTTCCAGATGAATACCATTATTTAATCAAACGGGGACTTTTAGATCCATAGAACTGTAAGTGGTTTCATCTTTTTACACTTTTGTGACGGGCAAATAAACAGATGGTAGACGCGCTGTCCATTTACTGTATTGTGTCCCCACAGGCCTGCATAAACACTGAATTGTGGTCAGCAAAAGCAGAAAACACTGACCGCATCTCTTACATGTGCTCCTCTTCTTTTATTTTTAATAGGACTAACCGCAATCCACTCTCACTGTACACACTGACATGATGCTGAGCCACAAGGTTAGGGGAAAAAAAAGGACCAGAACAGCAGAAAAGCATTTTTTCCCTCCTGCCACAAGCAGCTTTACATATAATAAATCCAGCTAGAAAAAAAAACTGTTTTGCATTTCTCAAACCACAATTGATCATGCAACCAGTCTATTCTGTGGGCTGTGTTTTTTGTTTGTTTTGTTTTTTTCACATTTGTTTGTGGGACCTAGAGTCTGATGTGACCAAAAAATAATATATTGTGTGAGCTGTGTAAAGCTTCTACAGAGAAAGTCCTTTTTCCTACACTAATGTAAACTACACCAATCAGGCATAACATTATGACCACCTGCCTAATATTGTGTTGGTCCCCCTTATATGGTCAAAAATGCTCTGAACCATTGGGCATGGACAAGAGGACCTCTCAGGGTGTCCTATGGGGTCTGGCACCAGGACGTTGGCAGTGGATCCTTTGGGTACTCTGGCTTGTGCAGTGGGGCCTCTGTCAATCAAACTTGTTCCACTGCATCCTGTTGATGCTTGATGAGAATGTGGTCTAGGAAGTTTGGAGGTCAAATCAACATCTTGGGCCATTGTCATGTTCCTCAAGATGTTCCTGATTGTTTGATGCTTTTGCCATGTGGTAGGGTGCATTTTCCTGCGGGGGTAGGCCAGTGACATTTGGGATTGCCATTTGCATGAGGGAGTGTGTCTAAGTCTCATCAACACGGATGGCAAAAGGCAATGTTTTCCAGCAGAACACCACATAGTACCAATATGATCAATGTTATTCACTTCACCTGTCAGTGGTCATAATGTTGTGGCTGATCGGTGTATGTCTGGACATATGGAGTGAAAAAAATCACTATGGAGGAGGACTGTCATGCTTTTTAAAGGTTTGAGAACCACTTCTGTAGACAAATTTTCTTCTTTCTGTCATCCATCTAAAGCAGGTCTTGACCTTGTGTAGATCTGCTGCATTACAGAAGCAGCATTGTATCATAACTGGCCTTAAATCCGTCCATGTTCGAAGGCTGCATTCTTGAATCCAGAGTTATTTTCCAACTTTGAAAACTTATAAAAAACTCATGGCAGCTGTCAAAGTTCTCGTCTCCAGACAGTCTTTCGCTTCCCTTCAGAGCTTCTATCCACTGGTGTATTTTTTCCACATACTCTTTTTATATATTCATTATCTAGCATGTATTTCAATAAGGTTCAGTACGGTGTAATGTCGAAATGCATAATGTTGCGGGTAGTCAACAGTTCACTCATTGAAATTCTGAGTCTGTGATAGAGGTTGTGCTTATTCTCCCATAACATGATTAATCTATAATGTTACCTCAGGCTGTGTATTTGGAAACGAGAGCCTTGCTTATTCACCTCTAGTGCTGCAGACACTTATTGCTATTCCCCGCACATTTCGGCTTGACATGAATGGATTTTCAACTTGTCTCAGATTTAACCCTTCTCCAAATTGATGCACGGGGGGCTTCATATAACTACATCGAAGGATCACAATGAGATGGCCGGAGCAAAGCTGCATAGTGACAGACCCTTCAATCAACTCATAACGTTGAAGTGCGATCCCCCCTGCTATTTTTTGCAATGTTGCCAAATCCACTAGCATGGAGTGCTGGTGCTTTCCTCCACTGGTAATAACAGGCTGTATGTATGCCAGCTGCTGCAGTAATTATGTTGACGTACAGTACATTTGATTGCAGGCTGCTGGCTCTGTCCAGTTCTTTCCCGCAGCCCATACATACATGAGGCTAAAGGCTAATGAAGTGATTAAACTCAGACTTTTTCTATGGCACATCACAGTTATCAAATCACGGCTCCGTGTTTGTGCATAAAGGCGAACACAAACGATACAGTAAGTAATTATCTATTAATGTGCAAGAGGCGCCGTGTTTGAATAGACTTCTATTCTTAGACTCTAAAGCAGTGGATGTGCAATAATAGTAATACAAATCAATGGGGACAGAGACCAGCTGCACAGGAGCAAAGCATGCGAGTTACACTGTAAACAGCAATCAGTTCACAGGCAGCAGAGTGCGGCGCCCCGAGCCATGCATGCGGAAATAGTTTAAGATTAAACTGAGAGATGAGGCTCATCAGAGGGAGCTGAAGACCCAGAGACACTATTATATAGAAACAATTAATCGTGAGAGAGTTGTGCTGTAGGGCTTTTTGTGGGGAGAAAGGTGCATTATTTTGGATGAGAGGAAAAACAAGTTATTGAAAGAAGAATAGGGCATTAGGAAGAGGTCACTGTACAGCAGCGTTACATATTTATTCATGACTAACAGCAGTTTTTTCCCCCCAGCTTTGATACTTCCGAATGTGACGGCTTCTCTTTATGTAAATTCACTTTTTTGGCCTCGCTCCAAAAAGGCGGAGCAAAAGTCTGTCTTTCCTTTTCACTCCATTGCTCACAGCCATAAACATTAATGACTCAGGTTTGTGTGACAATGAAATTTCACCTTCGCCGCTGAGAGCAGGCGTGACCTACCAGCCAATCTCTCGGTGGCTGTTTTGCAGCACTTTTGAGACTGACTTATGTTGACACGCATGAACGGTGCATGAGGTGCACTTCAGAAGTGAACCTGAAGGAGCAAAATGCTGACAGAGAGTGACTTTTAAAATGTAGACCTAATCATTATGGGAGGTTTTTTGGACCAAAAAGTGAGCAGCTATGAATCAGCGAAAAATGACCCATTGGCTAGCTCACTTTTCATGGGGAAAAATAAAATAAAAAAATCTGTCAATCACATTAAATCTACTTACTAATGCATTGGACTCGCCTGCATATGATGCAAAACACACTGCAATTCATTCAGATATCTCATAAATACCTTTCTATATGCAGAGAATACATATTTGAGCACATACATTATTTTAACTGTGCCTACCCGGAAGGTAATGGCTGCAACATAATATGACTTATATGTATACTTACATATCCTCATTAAATGGTGCATCGGCCTGTTCCACCACAGTCCACCTGTAAACCAGAAGCAACAGTCGCTTAATGCAATATTTATTTTACCTCCTGAACCACACAGTCCTCACCTTGTTATTAGTATCATATCCAGGATACTGTCTCCTGATCTATTTGGGAAATCTTCTTTAAATTATTCATCATCTTATGTGTATGAAACTCACATTGGGCAGCTTCATTGCACCTTATAGTCAAATGGAAGACATTTTTATTATTCCTCTGCAGGTTTTGCTCAAGTTGCACAACATGTTTTACTCAGAATGTAAGAGAAAGAGGCAAGGAGTCATAATAATCACAAGAAAACACACAATGCAAGAGGACCTGTGTGAAATGCCAGTTAAGTCACCGTTAAAGATGAATAATTTATTGACGAAATCTCGCCGGCATATTGCTTCATACATCAGCGAAATTAGGAGATTTATTCGTCTGCTGGGATGCCATGAATTTTTTATGCTTGTTTTGAATGGCTGTCAGCTTAAAGAACTCAAATCTCAAGGTTAATCTTTCTGTTTTGATCCCCCTTGAAATGAGATTGATCTGTGTTATGGGAACCGTAATTGGGATCAAAAGGCGGTAATTCATTTTCTTGCAGCAAGTCTCCTTTTTCTCTGTTGTCAGAGCTGATGCTTTGTACAAACTCTGATGTGTGTCACTAATGTGTGTGTTGGCATTTACCAGAATTTCTAGACACCTACTGTCATTTCCACTTATTTTATATAGATATTGGAGTGATATTGGCACACTTTGCTATGAAGAGCAGTGACTTTCCAGCTTCCACTTAGCCTCATTTTTTATGTAAATGACATGGAACAAATTTAAGCTTGAACATGAATCCTTGTGAAAAAATGATGTTGTGCGCCACCACGGCTTCAGTTCTCACAGATGGCCAGTAGGGGTAGTGTGTGATTTTACAAAAACTTTGGGAGGCATGTTAAGTTTATTCCCTGGCTGCGTTTGAAATCCTGGAGGGTGAAGCTGGGGCGTGTGTGAAGCATTATTCTCCATATTATTGGTTGCTGGTTTGATTTAGTCTCCTGGAAAGAAAGCAAGAATAAACATATGGAGGTTTTTGACTCTACAGTTGTCTTTTGTCATTTGAAGGAGCTGTCCACGGTGCTGAAAGTGCGCGCCTCTGACAGACTTAACCAGACAATTAAGAGATATTTCCGTTTTTATTACTGCCACGAGAAATATCCTTTAATTGTAAGATTATGCCTATCTAGAAACTCCATCTCTGCCACGATTTCTTCCTCTTCTTTGCAGCTCTGCATGCATTGTTCACGCATAGTGAGGCGGCACCCTGGCACACTATAGACAAGCGTGTCTGTGCATAGCCCCAATAGCATAATCCCACGATTTGAAAAAACAAAAAGAAAGGCACCCACGGCTGCTGAAGACAATCAATCAGTCGAACATGCCAAATAAAAAAAAACGTTCTTTTGTGTTTGTTCCTCTGCAAAACACAATGCGCCTCCGTTAACTCCGTCCAGCTGTTTCCATCCGCTTCAGCCAGGCGTTGAGGCTCCTGTCACGTCTGTCCCTCATCCATCAGCCCTTCGTCGAGCACCACGGTGTTGTAAATCCGTTTCTCCGCCACATCAGCTGCGCTCCGTCGCCGCAGAAGTGCGCTGAAATGCGCCTCAGCCGTTCTTCTGCTCCCCCGAATGGAAAGAAAAAAGGAAAACTTCTCCAAAAGTAAACCTGCCGTCGACTCTCTAGACCGTGTTGCGTTTTTTTGTGTGTCTTTCTTTTCAGCTGAGGCTTTGTGGCTTTTTGGAGTTTTTTCCCCCGTTCCAACCTTCCGATCATGTGCGTAATTATCGGCTCTCCGCGCGTCTTTCTCCGGCTGGTCCAAATCATTTCTACCCGGCTTGTCGGGACAGCAGCCGAGTCGTGAAGTCTCTGCAATCACGTGATCGAGAGACAGGACTGAAGAGTTTTTTGTGTGTGTGAGTGTGTGTGTGTGTGTGTGTGTGTGTGTGTGAGCGTCTCTCCGTGTGTAGTTAGAGGGGTGTCCCTCCTCCGCATTTTTTTTTTCTTTTTTTTGTGCTGCTTGCCATGCTTTAGACGCCGGAGCGCAGGGAGAGAGGCGAGAGTGAGAGAGGTAACGCCGGTCTCTCTCACCGGGCTACCTGTCTTTTCAGTCTTACCTCGGGTCCCCGTCGGTTCTTCCTCGTCGTGCACCTTTTTTTTTCCTGCGGTCGGTTTGTTTTTCTTGGTTTAAAAAAAAAAAAAAAAAGACGAGAAAGAGAGGAGGAAAAAACAAACACTGTGGTCATTTCTGCAGGGTTTCTTGCAGGTCTGCTCTGCCAGGAAGGATCGTGGTTCTGTTTGGCACTGAGGGTTTTGATTTTTTTCCTTGCTTTTTTTTTTCTCTCCTCTTCTTCTTCTTCTTTGGTGAGGAGGGGGGCTCCATTTGGACAGTATAGGACAGCCGAGCAGAGCTTGGATGAGCCGCCTCACTGAAATCCCGAGATGGAGTTGCTGCTGATCTGCCTTTCCCTGTGGATATTGCAATGCAATTCGGCCAAAGCGGACTCGATCATACATATCGGTAAGCGTCCGATTAAAAAACAACATACTGTTCGGGTTTGACTGGCTGTTAAAAAAAAGAGAGAGAATGGGGGTTGCAGGGAATAAAAGCTCAGCCTGCTCATACTGCCTTGATCAGAGGATTTTTGGTGAGAGGGCGGGATAAATAGTCTATTCAGCTCGCATCCTGCGCTTAAGCAACACTTTGACTCTCAAAAACGAGTTGAAAAGTTGGTGTTTTGTAAATGCACATGCCTCCGAGCTGCACTGGCTGAGCTGTTTACTCGTTATTCTGTGCTATAATTTGCTTATCAGGCTGTTTTTGCAGACTTTTCGACGGCGAATCACTGCATTCATCCAAACCTCATCACTGCCAGCCTTTGGGTTTGAGTCTTGCGTGCAAAAACATACATCGCAATAAGGACACAGGCCTGTTTTTTTTATTATAGCTTTGGGGGGTAAATTATGAGTCCAGTAGCGACATAGATGAGGCTTTTTTAGACCGAGCTGCCTCCTGTGCGCACCCGACAAGCCTGAACTTTCACCGGAACGTGACTGCAATGTCAATGGCGAGACAGAGGGAATGTCAGTGGAGTTTGGTTTTAGAGATGCAAAACGCATAGAGCCTCTTTGTACTCAAACTTCAAACCAGAGCTGCAGAGATGCTGTGTGTGTGTGTGTGTGTGTGTGTGTGTGTGTGTGTGTGTGTGTGTGTGTGTGTGTGTGTGTGTGTGTGTGGGGAGGTGGATGTGGATGTGGATAGAGGGAGGGGGGATGCTTTAAACTCACCGTGATGTTCAAACGATCCAGTGTTTGTCCTTAATTATCGCATTGATTTTCTAGTTTTGATATACATACGTGATCCCCCCCTTCCTCCTCTCCTCCCCTCCCTCCCCTCCTCCTCTCTTTTCCAACTGCATTGATTCGCGCCCCTCTTATCACACGCAGGCACGTAGCCACTCGTGATGACTGGCCTTGTAATCTCAGATAAAAATGTCAATGTCACTGTGGGCAAATTTCGTCTCGGTGCTCCTCTGCTGCTGCTGCTACTGCTGCTCACAGTTTACTGCAACAGTCTGGCAAGCAGCAGGTGCTCAGTCACTGGCTTAATACAGCGATGGGACTCAGTCCAGATGATATTGGCTGATGCTCCCCGCATAACATTAGGTTAGGGTACCCCAGTTCTCGTTTTCCTGAAACCCCTTTTTTTTATTATTTCTCCCCTCCTCTCCGTGATATATGCGCGTCTCACGATGGCAGCTGATGCCATTTTGATAAACAGAGGGAGGAAGAAAGAAAAGGGGGAGAAGGGGAGGGGAGGGGAAGACAGTTGAGCTTCAGTGTGCCTCCTACATGAGGCCTGTGAGACATTTGGTTTCTTAGTTTAACTGAAGGTAATGGACGGATGAAGCAACACAAGCGGTTATGTGGTGTCGCTCTCCATGGTGCTGAAACCTCTCCATGGCGCACGGGAGACGCACAAGTTGGAGAAGTTCAGGAGTAAATACGCACAAACATACAAAAGCACAAAAGCTAAACTCAACATATCTTTATTCAATTATGCACCAATTCTTTAATTTTTAGAAAATAACCCCAAAAAAGCTCCAACAGTGAAGCTGAAACTAATCCTCTCCATCGTGCCATCACCGTCGACTCCCTTGAGTTGATCCTTACTCCCCCAAATAACTCATTACTTCCATTCAACAGGTGCCATATTCGAGGAGAACGCCGTGAAAGATGACGAAATTTTCCAACTTGCCATCTCAGACCTGAGTCTGAATGACGACATTCTGCAGAGCGAGAAAATCACCCACTCTGTGAAACTTATCGAGCCCAACAACCCTTTCCAGGCCGTGCAAGAAGGTAAGAGAGATCCCCTCATCTGCATCGTATTTGCACTAAAATCTGCTGTTTTATGTGACTGTTCTGGGCCTCAGGGTGCTTGCTGCATGGAAGTCTTCACTGTACTGATCTGAAGGGGCCCTGAGAGAGTGTTGCAAATTCACATGTTGATGCAATGGCTAGTAGAGCAGGCAATGATTCATGTGATTCTCTGAGTGAGGGGAGTTGTTGTGTTTGTGTTGTGTGTGTGTCGCCACCTGCAAAGTGCTCTGCCACTGTACCAAAGGAAGGTGTCTTCTGTGGCTGAAAAGCTAGGTGGAAGCATTGAGTTAGAGCACAGCAGCGCAAAAAAAAAAAAAGATAATGTGAAATAAAATCCATTTGAAGATGATCAAATGTAGCTCCAGCACCAATCCTCTTCTTATGTAATCACAGGAGAGGAGGCTTTTTATTGTTTTTGTTGTTGTTTTTGTTTTGTTTCCCTGAATGGTGATGATCCACAATCTTGTTCATGAACATATATCATCCCTTTAAATGTTTAGTCTGCCTCCTCTGGATTCCCCCACATACTGTAAGAGGCCAGAATTTGCACACCTCCACCCATCAGAAGGGAAATTAGCAGCGATGCTATTTGAGCCAAGGTTATCTCCCTCAGACGTTGATACACTATTGACTTCAAAAAGTGATTAAAATGATTCTGCTAAAATGAATCATTAAGACGATAATAGGCTCCTGGGGACCTTCAGAAGCTGTTTATGTCCCCTGCTCTTAGTTACCAGCCCGTACTTTTGTCCCCAGTTGCACAAAGGCCTTGATGACTCATTGCTATTCATAGTGCCCCTGACAGGCACAGAAAGATGATAATATGTCTTGCCTTTTGCTATAATTATCCTGTGTCATTTAGCCGGGCTCCTCAACAATGATACAGATATCTAGTATTTTAACTCAAGTTGCCTTTATAAAGTTAAATCCGGCGAGGCTGATGTGAAGCCAGCTGTCATTCGGGTTTCTTTAAATAAACCTGAAGTATACAAAGATATTCCGGCTTGCTGCTGCAGAGATAAGAGGCGAAACGCATTACAGACACGTGTGACTTGGCTAATTTATCAGTTGCCGTTGCTTGAGATGCATAAGTGTATTAATTAAACCGACTGGCTTGCAAATCATTTGCCAGTTGTGCTCTACTCTATTTAGTTCAGTAGTACAGTCAAAGATGAAGTTTTACACCTACACTTGTTGGAGAATATACACACTGAACTAATTATCTTAACAATGGTTTCTTTTGACAACGCCCGAGACAGTAATTAAACATGATGCCACGTCTGCACAAAGGACACGCAGACGTTGTAGATGCTGCTTTTTTGTCACTGCAGAGCTTGTTATTTGAAAATGATTCAGAGTTGCTTTCCCTCCGATTGAACGTGCCTTTTGTACGCTGTGATTGGGTATCATTTAACATGCCTAATTATTGTTTACAGCCAGCCTCTCCTGGTAATCAAATATTCACAGAAGTGGGTGATTAGGGGGCATTCGGATTCTGGAGAGAGGACAGGGGAATAATGTGCAGTCGATGACACGAGGATCGATGAAGGGGGGCCTCGGATTCTCGCACCAGACGCGAGGCAGGGTGGCGAGCGTTGAGTGACAACTGGGAGAAGTTAACCTTTTGCTTTGCTCTTTTGTTCGCTGCCATCCCACTGTGAGTGGCAGTCAGGACCCTGCCATGTCACGGCAAAGAGGGAGGAGAGGTGGGCACAAACAGGGAGGGGATGGGAGGGCGAGTGAGTGGAATGAGGATGAGATAATAGAGGTGGAGGATACAGCGGTGGCAAGAAAAATGATTATGGGTGAGGAGAGCAATGAGGAAAAGAATAACCATGAGTACCGGCAATGTAGGTGGGAAAAAAATGTTTAAAAGAAAAAGACAAGACATGAATAAACATGATGAAAGAAGAGCTGGAAGAGGCTTAAGATAGCAATGATTTGATGAGGGGAATTTGGCCCAGAGAGGTAGTTGCAGTGTCATGTTTGTCCTTATTTGGCCTCCTTTGTCCTTGCATTGGTGGAACGTATATTAACGAGGATGTCACACAGACACCGTGCACACAGAAACACTCGACTATTCAGTCCTCCCACGCTCTTATCGTTTAAAGATGACAGCTCAAGGCTGGCTGGATATACTGCCTGACCACACCACTGGCAGATGCCGTCCTATTTATAGGCCGCAGCAACTGGAGAGAATGAACAGGACGATTTCGACAGTGGGTGCGAAAAGTCAGAAGAATATCTATCTCGCAAGTATTGATGCCTGTCAGGAGAAATATGGTTTTTATGCGCCATCAGCTCACAACACTGTCGCAGGGAAAAGCGGTTGTAGTGATTTTAGAGATCAACATGGAGCAACGGCAAGAATGATCTGCTGTAGATTATAAATAGTTATGTATAAACCTCTGGCAAGGTTAAAAGTGAGTGAAAAACCTATATAGAGAGGCTCTTAACATCTTGGACAATGTACTGCTGAGTGTCTCATGTGCATAAGGTTTCTGTTGAAATAAAGCAGACTGTGAATTCAAACTGGTTCCTCACACTTCCTGAGATTTGCACCCCAGATTTTCCACCTTGATTTAAAAGTACAAGTTTGTCCTCTAGGGCAGAGAAGTATACATGAGAGGCAAAGCTTTTCTAACTTTTTTTTCCCTGTCTTGAAATTTTATTCAGAGGAAGTGAAAGAAAGGGGACGGCAAAGTTGCCACCTTGCTGTGTCATTATGTAAATCCGAACCTATGCATATTTCAAGACTAGTTTAGCCTGTAAGGTGGTTTTTTTTCCTGCATGAGCATCAAGGGTATAAGGAAAATACATGTAAACATCTCAGAAAAAAGAAGTATAATGCACCACAAGACAAAAGGGAGCCATAATATCTCAAATCAGTGTGCAGGCGTATGGTCAAAACAAGTTTTAGCAGGAGCGTACCGCCATGCTAAGGCTGAATTTTGAGATAATGCTAACATGCTAACAACAAGGATGCTGCCATGTTCATCATACACATTTATAGTGTTAGCATGCTAAAAACCAAAGTAAAACCTTCACCCTTTGGGCGACATGAATGTTTGTGCAAAGGTTTCATGCAATTCTGTTCCAAAGTGGTGCAATGACGACACTACTGCAGCTAAACGAGTTATAATTCCTGCATGTCCACCGTTCAAACTGTTTTGCACCACTTTTGTAGTGATTTCAAAATCCTTTTTTAATGAGGTTTTCTCGTTATTTTGTGAAGCTCCTGCAGGTTTCCTCTGAATTTTAAAGAATTCGCTCACGACAAAGTGAACAAAAACACAGTCATTCGGCCACAGTTAGGAGAAGAAGTCTCCTGCTCCTTGAATGTGTGGTAATTTGTTGAGTGTTCTGTCCCACTGAGTCCTCTTCAAACACCACACCACCAGTGACCCTCCATTTTCTCCTCACCCCTGCCAAGGTAACGTCAAGGAGGATTTAATTCTTTGCCCTTTATGTTCCTGTAAGCCGACAGACTTTGAAGAACTTGTAGTTCAGTCCTGTTTTCCTTTTTCCTCTTTCTCATTCCCCCCATTCTGTAATGACTAAAACTGAAATAATGGCTTCTTTGAAAGTGTTGGCATGGGTAATGTAATATCCTCCGTCTGATTCTCTATCTATGACAACTCATTACTCGCTGTGCTCTAAACGTGATGTAATGCTGCCCTTTCACTATTATTGTCCCGGTGAATTTAATAATGCTGCATAAATCTTGGTAATGGATTTGTTTGTGTTTTTATGTCTGTTCACCAACCAAACACACTGGGAGGGGGGATCAGGCCATTTTACCAGCCCCATGTTAATTACCCAATAGTTATTTTAATCCATCATAAGCTCTTCATTGGACTGCAGAAAGGCTGCCGGTGCCTCAATCAGCTAAGTGATGCTGCGGCAGGGGTGTACCTTTCATTTAATCCCTTCATAATGCAAGGGTCGCCACTCTGTATCCACAAGGGGGTTAATCTTCCTTTGGTTGCTTGAGTTTGCAAAAAATCTACACATGTGGTTCAGTTCATGGTAAAGAAAAGGCCAGATGATGATTTAGAAAGAAAATGAGATGATTAGAAAGAGTATTTTTCATTTTAGCCAGTTCCAAAATATGCAAAAGTGGCTATTTCTGCAGTTGCCAGAGGGATTCGGAAAGATTTGCCAAAAAAAAAGAGATATGACTTGGTTGAAAACGAGAGAGAGAGAAAACATACACCGATCAGGCATAACATTATGAGCACCTGCCTAATATTGTGCTGGTCTACCTTTATTTGGTCAAAAATGCTCTGAACCATTGGGCATGGACAAGGGTGTCCTATGGGGTCTGGCACCAGGACATTGGCAGTGGATCCTTTGGGTACTCTGGCTTGTGCATTGGGGCCTCTGTCTATCAAACTTGTTCCATTGCATCCTGTTGATGCTTGATCAGAATGGGGTCTAGGAAGTTTGGAGGTCAAATCAACATCTTGGGCGATTTTCATGTTCCTCAAGATGTTCCTGATTGTTTGATGTTTTTGCAATTTGGGATTTCCATTTGCATGAGGGAGTGTGCTTGTTCTGGGACAATGTGTTTTTTGGGTGTCTAAGTCTCATCAACACGGAGGGCAAAATCCAAGGTTTTCCAGCAGAACACCACATAGTACCAATATGATCAATGTTATTCACTTCACCTGTCAGTGGTCATAATGTTGTGGCTGTTCTGTGTATTTTAGACTCCACAAGTCCTAAAAAAATGCTAGTATGTAAACGGAAAAAAAAGCTGGAGCATGTTAAGTCACAAAAATGGTTTAAACGTCCAGCTTCTTCCACTAAAAGTAGGAAAATGGAAGCACAAATATAAACTCAGCCAAGTCTACTGAGTAAAAGAAGAAATTCATCAAACCTAAACAGTCAGAAATCTGTAGAATTACAATATCTATGTCTGAAATTACTCCGTATTTATTATATAATACATTCTATTTAATGTCCAAATTATTTATTTATTCTCTTTAATGTCAAATTTTGAGTGTGTAGATTTATTCGTATTTATATAGCGCCCTAAAAAACCTCACAATAAAACCAAAAATCATTGTGTCCATGGCCTACACACTACTTTCTGCCAACAATCCCATAATGCTATATTTCACAGTTTATTGATGTGAAAATTACAGTTGTGTGACTCAACAGCTGCCGTTTGATGGTGCAAAAATGATTATAAGTAAGTGTCTGAAATCTCAATTTACGGTTTACTAATGAGTAAACTGTGGAGTGAGTATTACGCGCTGGAGCGGCGGAGGAGAGAGAATGTATTCTGCCACCAGCACTTGGCGTCGGTTTGAGCACTCCGTTGCTAGTAGATACCACTACTGGCAGAAGTCCATTGCAGCTTAACTGACACTGTTACATCCACCATTTTGTCAGATCTGTGTCCAGGCAAATATTGAAAGACGTCTTTTTTTTTTCTCCTCCCTCGATTGATGTTGGAGCATCGTCTTTAGGTGCTGATTCGATAGAATTTAGTTTTTTCTTCATACAAGCTGTTGACTGTAGTAAGGAAATGTTGAATTAAGCTACTTGCAGGATGAATTGTCTTTGTTGTACTACCTGCTGATGCTGCCAAACGAAGGAACTATTTTGCAGCTCCAGATTCCTTGTTACTGCGTTAACCCATTTTTTTACAATATCTTTGGACTCATTGTTTCCTGATCCAGAATCATGATGACTGAATTCATTGTCCTTATTCACACTTGTTTCACACTTGTTCCTTGTTGAAACTTCAAAGACAATTTGCAGTTCTCAACCTTTATTGGAAGTGTGTTTAGCTTCCTTCATAGCTTTGCACCTACGCACAGTCAAATGCACAATTCACACAAGTGGATCATTAAAAGCGCCGCACCTTTAAAACACACATAAAAAGCCCATTGGCATCGCTGCTGCATTTCACTGCATTTTATCTGCCATGTGAAACATACGGTAGATAAGTTATTTTTTTCCTTTGGATCTGGTGGAAAAGAATACTGCGACACACACTTGAAATGGAAGCCCTGCCTCCTGGTGCTGACCTGATGAGTTTCATCTTGAATTCGGGCCAATCCTGCTCGGTTTGAGTTTCTGATCACACAGCGAGAGATGCCGCTGGGTTCATGTGGAGTTTTGCATAGCAGTAGAGGGCAGTTTGTTGTGCAACAGAGCAATAAAGAATGTGTGATTATGGTACACAGATCAGCCACAACATTAAAACCACTGACAGGTGAAGTGAAAACCATTGATCATATTGGTACTATGTGGTGTTCTGCTGGAAAACCTTGGATTTTGGCATCTGTATTGATGAGACTTAGACCCAAAAAACACATTGTCCCAGAACAAGCACACTCCCTCATGCAAATGAAAATCCCAAATGTCACTGGCCTACCCCGCAGGAAAATGCACCCCACCACATGGCAAAAACATCAAACAATCAGGAACATCTGGAAGAACATGACAATGGCCCAAGATGTTAATTTGCCTCCAAATTTCCTAGACCCCATTCTGATCAAGCATCAATAGGACACAGTGGAACAAGTTGGATTGACAGAGGCCCCACTGCACAACCCAGAGTACCCAAAGGATCCACAGCCAACGTCCTGGTGCCAGACCCCGTAGGACACCCTGAGAGGTCCTCTTGTCCGTGCCCAATGGTTCAGAGCATTTTTTGACCACATAAGGGGGACCAACACAATGTTAGGCAGGTGGTCATAATGTTATGCCTGATTTCTCTCAGATGGTGATTTTGGTTTTATTGTGTGTTAAGGAGGAGTATGTGATAGTTTGGTTCACTGCTTACTGTCACTCTGTTGCCGCACAGCTCATCTTTTAGTCACTTCACACCTGTAATAACTGACAGTGCACTTTTGTGGATTATACACACCTGTATGTCTATACCTGCTCTTCACACAGCACAGTGTGGATGGCACAGGGGAGGCCCTGTGGGAGCAGTGGGCTGACAGAAAGGGCTAAATAATATGTATTCCAGAAGCTTTTCTTTAGATTAGCCAGAGTCAGCAGTGTCTAGCAACTGCTGAGCTGCACCTGCCAGGAGAGAGAGAGCAGAATACAGACGGGGAGAGAGGTCAGGACTGTTAAATGCTGGATCTGCTTAGCAGTACAGGTTTTGTCCTCTGTGTGTATAGGAACAGCTGGTCAGTGGGCACACTGGGATACTTTAGTGTCACAGAGCCTGGACATCTGCAGCAGATGTCTCATTTGGCAGTTCTCTTGTTGAAAGGAGCTCAGAGACATTTTTTTAAGTATCCAATTTGAAGGAAAATACAGCCGAAGACTTTGAAAGTGATTCTGGCTTCCGATGCTCGGAGGCTCGGTCGGTTGATTAACTTCAGGAAAGGCGTCAATTTACTTAAATACCACGTCTGATCTGTATTCAAAGAAATCATCGGCAGTGAGCTAAATGTCACCACGAGCAGGGATTTTGGTAATCTTTTAATTTGAGTAAACAGGGCCAGCCTTGTTGTGAGTGAAGTGTGGAAACAAGTTTTTTTTTTCTAGAGTCCCACAAATAGATAAATAAATAAATGCACCGAGAGCGAGCGAGCGAGCAAGAGCACTGAACTGCAAATTCCATTGTAGGTCTTTTCAGGAAATGTGGAAGTTGTGTTTGGCCTGTGATGCAATCAGAATTACAGTATTGCTCTAATTAGAGAGAGTGGCAATCATGTTGGGGCTTTGTTCTTTTATGTATTCATCGAGCTCCCCATGTCGCCACACTGGCAGACAGCTGAGGGCTGACTTCAAAGTATTCTCGTTGCTTTTCATACTGGCATGTTTGATTGAGAATGTTCTGGGGGGTCATTGCGTATGAGACTGACTAATGGCTTCTGGTTGGCACGAGGGCGGTCCGTCTCTGACGGGTAAATAAAAGAGAAACACATTTCGGAATTGGCAAAGTACACAAAGACTGATCACCATAGATGCTTGTCTGCCACTTGCAAATGGAATTACTAAATTTGGAGCATTGTATTTGGGTCACTTTGCTCTGTCTGACAATGACATCAAACCAGGAGGCGAAATGTATTCGGTTCCTGTTATTGTTGTTTGAAAGACATTTAGCACCTGCATTGATTTTCCAATATGACAGCAGCATCTGACGTATATGGAACGGATAAAAGAGCGAAAAAAACCAAAAACTTGACATCTATCAGAACACCAGCACACACGTCATACATAGCTCAACAAGCAGCCTGTTATGCATGCACATGAACACACAACATATGTTTCCTCCATCACAGGTCTCTGAGCCCCATGTCTTATTCATGTTTCCACCTTCTCCAGTGCAGCAGATTTATAACGTGCTGCAGAGAACTCGGTGACAGATGTTAGTGCTTTGCCACGACCCCAAACAGCCCCCAACCACCGCTGGGGATCGGCCATCAATACTATTCTACCTGTTAGAGCGAGAGACACTGAGGTAGACATGTAGAGAGAGAGAGAGAGAGAGAGAGGAGGCCTAGAGGAGATGTCCTGTCCAATCAGATTGATGCTGATGAGGCCCTCGGCCTCTGTCCATTGTAATGCATTGCAGTCCCACATGCTACTGGCATCATTTCTCTTTGTACACACTGTTATGCTTCAGCGTTATTGAGCTGCCTAAAGTGCGCCGAGATGACAGAGATGATGCGAGGGGGGGAGGCAGAGTGGGTGTATAAATGCAGGGAGAGGATTTGTTTGTTTGTGCATCGTGGTTGGAATATGTGCCTTTATGTGTGTGTGTACGTGTGTGTGTGCATGGTGGATTGCGTGAGTGTTTGTGGTGGTTTTATAGATGTCGGTTTGTGTCGGCGTGTGGATGTGACGGTTTTGGTGAGAGGCCGTGTTGGTGGTAGTCGATGGGAGCTTGTAACTCCCCCTTTCAGTCACTTCTGATGCTAACTAGCTCAGAGGGAAGTGTGTATAATTTACTACCCACCACCTGCACCATTGGCTGCGAGAAGACTTCATTCCAGGACGGAAGACAAAGAGCAGAAAATCAGCCCCCGAGTAAATCCTATTAGAGGCTAAACAGGAGTCAGCCAAAGAAATGCTGTGCTGCTGTCTCCCAACGTCACACTCTTCGCAGACCGAGGGAGGAGAGAGATTGGGGAGGTGGGGGGGAGGAGGAGGATGAGGGGTGAGATTGGAAAAGGAGTAGAGGGGGTGAACTGGTGAGCAGGCGTGACAATGAGGGAGAAAGCGGGGGTGATGGATATAGCTGAAGGCAGAGGGAAAAATAACGCAGGACAGAGAAAAAAAACGGAGCAGAGGCTGTGAAATCTCAGGCCGTATGGAAGACAAGAGGGGCGAAGTCATTTAAAACCGCGGACTCGGCTCACTAGCCTCATTGATTAAGAGATGCCAAAATGTATTTGGGAGCCATTGTTTGCATTACTGCCCACAGACACGAATGCCGAGTGGGACCATCTGTCACATGAATCCCTCCTCCGTCTTCCTCCCTGTCTCTCTCTCTCTCATTGCCATGGGTCCTCTACCATGCCCAGGCAACATGGGTTTTATCCAAAGATGAGGCTAAGCTAGTGTGTAAGCTCTCTCTGAGTGAAATCAAAACCCGGCTTAAACCTCATGAGTGAAAGCCTGAAAGAGTGAAGAGGCCGAAACATGCAGGCAGAAGTGGGTCAAATAAGCATCCCAGTATAAATATACATCAATCAGTATGGCCGATGAATAAGACTTTATTCCACAGTGAAAATCATCACAAGTTCTCGCATGGTTACTCTTTTGATTATGCTTATTTGAACTCATTGTGATTTGCAGATTTACTGTTGACTCACTCTCTTCTGTGCTCATCCATTTTCCTTTTAGCCGGCTCTTGATGCAACACATCACAGCTGTTGCTCTCTTTTACATGGGATGGTTAACATGTTATTGCCTGTAAACGGAGGATTGCGCTGCTGCTAATTGCAATGATGAGAAGGAAATTTCTCTATTAAGTAGCTCACGATTTTCATGTTATCTAATCCATTGTATTACCACACCATGAGAAATCACTCCGCGCGCCGCTCATGGGATGCGTAGGCCTCATTCCTGTTGTACTACCCCATTCATCAGCAGCCCCTCACATCAGTCCTCTGTAGGTGGAATCAAAGCAAGTTGTCATTGTTGGGTTTTAATCACTTCTTGAGCAAGCTTTGTGAAACTCAGTGCCACGGAGCTCATTGAATCCCTTTTTTCCTTTAATTATCTCGTAAGAGCATCTAATTAGATGGTTTTATTCCGCAGAAATACGCAACACCACACCAGCGCGGGCAACTTATTATATCCATAATCAGGAATAAGACACTCAGTTTGTTGTTATTTGTTAAGACCTCTTCCTACAATTGGCCAAAGTGTTGTTGTTGGTCTGACAGAAAGAAGAAAATTTGTCTACCGAAGTGGTTCTCAAACCTTTAAAAAGCATGACACTCCTCCATAGTGATTTTTTTCACTCCATATGTCCAGACATACACTGATCAGCCACAACATTATGATCACTGACAGATGAAGTGAATAATATTGATCATATTGGTACAATGTGGTGTTCTGCTGGAAAAACCTTGGATTTTGCCATCCGTGTTGATGAGACTTAGACACCCAAATAAACATTGTCCCAGAACAAGAACACTCCCTCATGCAAATGGAAATCCCAAATGTCACTGGCCTACCCCCACCGGAAAATGCACCCCACCATATGGCAACAACATCAAACAATCAGGAACATCTTGAGGAACATGACAATGGCCCAAGATGTTGATTTGACCTCCAAACTTCCTAGACCCCATTCTGATCAAGTATCAACAGGATACAGTGGAACAAGTTTGATTGACAGAGGCCCCACATGAGGGGGAACAACACAATGTTAGGCAGATGGTCATAATGTTGTGGCTGATCTGTGTATGTGATTAACAAATTGCCATCTGCATTAAAAATATACAATAAAATATCAAATGTTATCCCTATTTGTGCATATACATGTTAAATTTCTCAAATTATAATGTCCATCCAATTAAGTATAATGATTTAATGCAGTACATTCAAACCATACATCAAAACACTGTGCAAATATGATATTTCTCATATTAAAGTTTATATTAAATCCCGCCTTCACACAAAATAGGAATCTTGATGCTGCATTCTTGTAGTTAGATATCTTTTATTGGTCTGAATACAGGTTTCTTTACATTTAGGAGGTAAACTGTGTTTTTGTGTTGCATTCGATGCTAGTTTTTCAAGGCCTTCCTTCAGTTTGTCACTTTTTCGGTTAAATTTTTGGTTTTTGACTGGTGCTACTGTATTTTCTGAAAAGTCAAATATTCAAGGTTTCACTGTCTTAACATCTAACTAGCTGTCACAGCATAGAAGAAGCAGTTTTGAGCAACCACAAGAAGCCAACGTCCTCTGACTTTTTTACTTAACCTGCGCGAGGGTTTAATGGGTTAAGGACAATCGCTTTCCTCGGACAAAGATGCGATGAAGAGAGCAGCGTTAATGTGCCGTTTCTATCTTTAAGCGTTTTTGAACTCAAGGCAAAGTGAAAGATTCGTTCTTTCATTTGACTGAGACAGAGAGTGTTTATTATCCTGCATTATCATGTCAATGTGAGACACGTTGTCCTTTTGTTTCCATTTTGCAGGTATCATTTTTCCCCCACTGTCACTCCAATTACTTTTCTCACAAAAGAAGGAAAAGGCACTTTAGAAGTGTATAAATAAGTACAGTGTACATTTACTGTGTGTGTGTGTTTGTGTGTCTTTTGCCTGTCATGTAGTTTGGAACATCTTGTGTTTTATTTGTGTGACTCAGTATCTGCTGTGACCCTGGTTCAACCACAGACAGTCAGCTCAGTCCTTTGCTTCAATAAACACAATCTCCGAAGTTTTAGAGGTTCAGGTATACAGAGTTACTGTACAGTGAAACAGAACTTAATCTGCTCTGTCTGTGTGACAGCTAGAGTGGTTTCAGTGGCAAATATCAGTGTTTGGACAGAAACTGCATATGTGTGACGCAGTGTGAGGATGGAGAGTTAGTTAGGGAGGCCACATGACTCTAAGGGCAGCAACTGTCCACTATTCTGACTGAAATAATGAGAATTGTGATATTTTATTCAGATGATCCACAAAGTATGAATCATCATGACTATCAATTAACATATGTGGTTTTAAGACAATGTGTCATCATAAACAGATTGGTATTATGAAACAAATAATTGGTTTAAATTGTGTTTTTTTCTTCTCTTTTTCTCTCTGACAAAGCTGCAGCATCAGGTTTCCATACTAGTTCTGTTGAATTATGCATATCTGTATAATTTTATTATATTCTATCCATTCTTTTTAACATAGGGGAGTAAGTAGTTCTTGTTTTAACCCACGGCATCTGAAACAACCAAATATGCACTATACTGGAAATCATAATGGGTAAATTGAGAGTGGAGCCATAGATTAGAACAATCAAGTGTGTAAAATTATTTGTCATGCCACAAATCTGCAACAGTCGATGAGATTGTCGATCTTGACTTGTAGAAATGCTGTCTCACTCTTCCCGAAGGCCTCAGTGAAGTTGGTGGACATTTTTGGGTGACATTGTTGGACATTTCCATACAGAGCATCATGTGGCACATATTTGATGTGCCATCTCGTTCTCGTCTTTCTCTTGTCATCTAAGGCATCATGTCATTTAAATAACGCTGCATGTTGAGGTGGCCTTTGTAGTTTAACTCAGTGGTTGAGAAGCTGTCACCAATTCAACAGCTAAAAAACGTTTTGTGCACAGTTGGCTAGCTTTTTTTCTTCTCCACTTTTTTTGACTCTCATGCTGGGTTTATATTTTTGTTCAGTGTATTTTGCCTTTTAGAAATTTCAAATTTTGTGAACAGTCTCCATCAATTTTATTTCCATTCAGTTCACGTTTAAAATAAAAATAAAAAAAATACATATATATATATACCACCAGTTCATAGCATGAATCCTCTTGCACTTCACATACTAAGGTCAAGACCTTATAATATTTATATTTATGGTATTATAGAGAGAAATCCAACAATTCCCACTGAGCAAGCACTTGGCAACCACTACTCTGTATTTTTTTTTTGCTTTATGTGAGACTTGTTCTAACACCGCGGTGGCCTAATGTAACTGTGTGATGGATACCTTTCAGAGCAAAGTGTGTTCGCAGAGGGGGGTCAGGTATCGAAGGTGTGTAATTCACTGTGATTACACCCTCCAGACAACTGCAAACAGAGTTCAGGATGACAAGTGGCTTTTATTATTTTGAGCATATGCCTGGACTCCCACATAAGGGACTTGCATAATGCGTTTTCTTATCCATTATATGAATTCCATGTATATGTTGGAACCGTCACAGTAATCCGATTCTCTGCACTCTGTGTTGAAGAGGAGCATCGTGCCTCACGGTCAATTTTTTGTTTTCAATAAGCACAAGAAGAAGAAAAAAATAGAACTGCAGGTCTGGTGTCTAAAGCCGTGACAAGGTGGATTTGACTCCATTTCTCTATAAACTGCATAGAAATTATCCTTTAAACAAACCTACTGGATCATATCTTCAGCTCAGACAACAGCAGATATCGCGAATGCATACATTTGGACGCAGTCACTTTGCAGACAGATAAGGGACGGCAGCAAAAGAACATTTTCAAACTGGCAGATGCAACCCACCAAATGATGATGTGGTTGTCGCATGTATGACGCACTCGGTAACAGCGTCCCCGAAACTCTATCCAGGTGGAGACTGGACAAAGGTACACACATGCACACAGCAAAACAAACAACAAACCCAACCCTTGGGCAAAAATAAGATTAGTGCAAGTGATTTTCAGCCACTTAGAGCCTTAGCTTCCGATGCCGTCACTACAGGCACAGCAGCAAAAACACTGTGACCAGGGCAACGGCAAAGGCAACGAAAAAACAATGTAATGAAATGCTCAGAGGAGCTGCATTTTCCAAAGGTCAAACAAGGGGAAACGACAAAAAAGTTACAGTATGCAGAGGCTCATCTTCCCGATACAATGGTAGTAGCACAATCAGAAAAAGAAGCCTCGGAGGCAGAATGGAAATATATAAAAAAAGATTATAAGGAAGAGAGGACGAGCCGATCGCCTCGAGGGGAGAAGGAGAGGAAGAGTGTTGGAGGAGGAGGTGGCAGCGTTTCAGATCATGTCTCTATCTATTCCTTTTCTCTTGGACAGCAGGAGGATGTCTATCAAGGCAATGTCATAATTTCTGGCAGGACTAGCTTCCTCCTAGCAACGCCCTGGCAGTCTGTGCAACCAGGAAGAGGAGCTAGAAAAATGAGGCATCTCCCAATTGAATTCTTGTCCCTCACTGACTCACTGCATGCCCACTCGCTGCCACAACAAATCCTCCTTTAAGCAGCACAAAAAATGGGAAGTCTTGGCCGCAATCACGTTCATTCCGGTGCAAACAGTGTGTGTCCTTTTGTCGTGGGCTTGTATGCGGTTGGTGGGAGCAAATGCACGACAATCAGCATGTTAATGAACTGCAATTCTTAAAAAAAAAAAAAAACGTAACAAGATGTCAAGATAACACCGAAACACCGTCCTTCCATCTTGTTTGTGTATCATGTTTCAAAAAACAGACTGTGTAATCTTATTCCTTGATCTGAAGCATTGGTTGATATGGCAACTGCTCCCTACTTGAGAAAACTATTTTTCCTCCCCACCTGTTGATAAGGAGAAAGAAAAAACAGAACGGAAGTGCAGACGGAATAGAAATAACGACACGAGTCGGAGCACGAGGATGGCATTTAAAAACATCTGTCACAGGAGCAATGATATTTCTCCCTCTCGATAACTCAATAACCGCGCGGTGAAACGAGCCTCTCCGGGTGAATGTTTGGAGCGTTGTTTTTTAAATGCTGACGCTGACTCACGGGGAATTCTTATACTCTTTGTACAAAGTCACAGAGCAGTGTCAAATTAGACTCTCTTTTCCACAAAAAGCTTGATTCTATGTGCGGTGCAAAACAGAGGTGGCATCTGGGATTAGCGGCAAGAATATTCTGTGCCAAAGAAACAGAAAGAGAGCGAGCACTAATGACCACATTTTTCCTCTTGAGCCCAGAGGAGAGAAAATACGTGAGCCTGGAGGCTGCATGCTTGTGGCTGCAAGGATTTCCTTCTGCTTCTCCTGGTATGAGTGTTGATGGAATCGCTGCAGAGTGGGCTCATGTGCTGTCTTTCAACATTCTGCTTCCTGTTGGTCTCGTTTCCCATTAATTTTTGAAGGGTTTGCTTTAGACATCTCTTGAGACCGCACATCTGTTTTAGTTTTGAGGCTAGTTAAGTGGAATTAAGTGCTCAAGCTAAATTTGTTTTGAGCGCCGGTCAGCTTTTCCGGATTTGATACGAGCAAATTTTAATGTGATTTAACCAGGATCAGACTTGACCTCAACCCCGCTAGCCAATAGTTTTCCTCATCTCTGAACCCACTTTTCAAATTCCACATTTAACAGTCCTCAGGGCAGAATCTAGTAGTTTATTGTGTGGCTCTGTTCGCTTTACCTACACAGAGCATTTAGACAAGCTGCTCTTAGGTTTAAGGCCAGTTTGGAAGAGATTTCGCTTTGTTTATTTATTTGTTCATCTCTAGATTGAAAATCCCCTCCCAGGAATCCAGTCGATTGTTAAGGGCTAATAGCAACTTTTGCCATAAGCCAAATCATCACAAAACTGTTTGCATTCATTAATATGCCCACAAATGCTAATACAGTTGTCTGCTGGTGTGTGTTGGTGTGTGCACGCAGGCTTCACAAAGGCTTCACACAGGCTCAGCGTCATCCCCTCAGTGAAGAACAGGCTCATGGCTTTTAGGATTTTGCTTTAAACAGTGTAAATCTCTGATTAAGTGTTCCTCTATCGGAGCACAAGGTCTCAGCAGAAAAGGCTCTTGGAATGTGTCATCAATAATCTCGACAGTCCCGTAATGCCTTTCAATCCTCAATTTTCAGCGCCATCAATGCCAATTCAGGTTTTGCTATCCCTTTAAACTAACCCACCCCACAGCTGTATACCCTTTTCTAATCCAACGCAGCCTATCTCAGCTTCTTTCATTGCCTCTTAATGTCACCCCTTTGCCGTGTTTATGACTGTATGTGCAGTATGAACGGAGTTGATCCCACTGCTGAATTGCTGAAGAGGAAAAAAAGGCTTTAAAACTCTGCAGCTGCAGCTCTCAGCAGAAATGGGTTACACCTGGTACAAGATTCGGTGAGGATCAATGTTGGGCTTGAAATAGAGATTGCAGCACAAGTGTGTGTGTGAGAGCTTTCGTTGACGTTGTGCGACCCTGGATGAGCCGGACAGTGTTTATTACAGATTATGTTTGATTATTACTTAACCACAGACCTTGATTTTAACAGGGGTATTAAATATCAAGTCTTAAAGGCCTCAGTAAATGCGGTGCTGCTGGAAAAATACACCTCAATAAATGATATGGAATGTGCAATGTTTGCTTTGGATAGAAGCCACAGTTTTATACAAACCTTTGTTTTTGGAGCGTACTAATTTCCATTAAGGCTGGGCGATAATTTATTTTTGTCATTAATTGAGTTTTAGTGGAAATATATCGTGATGATGTTATTGTTTTATCGTTTCATGTTCGTTCCACATACTTCTGCTGACTCGCAGTTTAATTCAATTCAGTTTTGTTTATATAGCACCAATTAACAACATACATCATCTCAAGGGGATTTACATAGTAAGATGAAGACCATACAAATATATATAGAGAAACCTAACAAATCTGAATGAGTCTAAATGGGGATAATGGGAGGAAATACCTTTTAAACAGAAGAAACCTTCAGCAGAACCAGGTTCAGGGAGGGCAGCCATCTGCCTCGACCAGTCGGGGTGAGGGTTGAAATGAATAGCAGAACAGAACAGGGCAATAAACACTGGGGAGGTTGATAAATCTGCAGATCAGAAATGTGCAGCTCTGCAGCCAGAGAGTCGGCAAAACACTAATAATGGGAAAAGATGTAAAGTTGGTGACATGCATATACATACATGGAGAGTGAAAGACAGGAGAATAGAATAGTCTAACTAATAACAGCCTTGGCCTATAGCAGCATAACTAAAGGATGGTTCACGGTCGCCTGAGCTAGTTTTAACTACAAGTTTTATCAAAATAAAAAAGCTTCAACTCTAATCTTAAAAGCAGAAAGGGCATCTGCCTCCGGAAGTAAGATATCTCCATCATTCCTGTCCCCTTGATGACATACAGTAGCATATTTAGCTGTTTTATTGATCCCAGCATTGAAGCAATGGACTATCTGAAATCCTCTGATGCTTATCAGTGCTCTCGAGGCTGGCCATTATGAAGGGAGATGGGACATAACCTTGTCTATAAAAGACATAGCGCACCACAGGGGACTGCACTTTACTAACAGAACCGATCCCTTTTCATTTGTGGTTTATGTTCAACACACTGTTGTTTAAGACACAAATTTAGTTTAGCTCGACTGTAGGTGCAGGGAGAGATAAGTCTAATTTAGTTCAGTCCTGCAATCCGAGTCAATCTCTGCTGCCGGTTTAATGTGTGACAGGCGGTAATTTCACAAAAAGCTCCAATGCAAAACTGCTCACAGAGTTGAAGTTAGATGCAATATTTCATGCAGTTGTGCAGTCAGTCTCAGAAATAAATAAATATATGTGTTTAAACAATAGCACAAAGTTTTCTTATATACCCGTGGGTGTCCAGTAACCCAGTAAATAATTCTGACCCTAAAATTTATGGCTTACAAAATGTTCACTTTGCAGACCGCAGTGCTAAAAGTCATATCTGTAGCCATTGCTGAGTGAAAGCGATCCTCTTTCATGTATTTTGTCTGCCTGAGGATTTCATCTCATGAGTGCACTTCTTGAACCTTGAGACTACCACTGACTCTCTAATGATGTGTGCATTTGCTCTCTGTACACAGAGTGGGTTAAGGCGCACAGCTCTGCGTTCAGAGAGCCTCGGGAGGAGTCGGTGACTATGGGGAATAAAGTCAGAATGTGGTGTCAATTCTGGACTCCTTCCTGCACTCATCACAGCCGCACGGCGTAACAATCCTGTGATTAAGGCTGATCAACAGTGTCTGAGCAAAAAGGATTTGACCGCGCTGTCTGAATTGATGATTCCCTCGTTTAGTTCCCCGTAGGGATCCGGCTTCCAAATGACCTCACCTCCCTCCCCTAAAAGCTGTAATGATCAAAGGAAGGGATGTCTTTCTATCCACTCAGCAGAAACCACCCGAGTCCAGAGTTCAGGCCACACAATTAATAAGGAGCCTTTGAAGTTCCCTTTTATTACATAAAGGGTGTTTCCGCATGAGATTATAGTCATCCATGAACATGAATTAGTTAATACCATACATGCCAGGCACCGAACACAATGGAAGATGTTCATGTTGGATAGAACTGTGCTGCAATTAGGTGCCTTTTTTTTTTTTTTTTTACTGTAAGGGTAATACATTACACAGAAACTGTATCTGTATGATTAGAAATGCCTTCATTATATAGATGTTGGGTAAATCATGGTAGATGCTGGAATTCTTTATACAAAACTGAAGACAATAGTAAGAAGTTTGGTGACAATGGCCCTTTTGTTTGCCTTTATATTACAATTTAAAAATCAATATATTAAAGCAAGTCACATTCTCTCTCAAGTCTCTCTCTCAGTATCACATTTTTAGGAGAAAGCTAGTCACTTATTTAACCAATTAATGTATTGTATAAATAAAAACAAACTACTTTCTGCAGTCAAAAAATGGTAATGAATTTAATGCCACCATAATTGTCTGTTCTTTATTAAACCTCTGAACCCCCCAAAACCAGCAGCATGTTTGAAAGACATATTGTCTTCAAAAAAA
>OMNN01097799.1:0-13560 GCA_900302755.1 Chromis chromis
GGCGCTATGGAGTGTGATAGTGAGTAGACGTGTCCTCCGACCGCTCCGAGATAACTTGACATTTATACATTTATTCTGTATGCACTTTGCAAAATAGCTTTCTGCGGCATCATCTAAAGCTGTTGGGAGTCTGCCTGAGCCTTTTGTTTTCTCACTTTACGTACCGAATGATGCTTACTCGAGGCCAATTATCTGCGGCCGAAGCATCCGCTAGCGGAGAGGCTAATGATGCTACAACGACAGCTAAGAGCTCACTCGATGCTAAGACGCTACAAAGGATGATGGATTCCCTCAAGGAAGAATTATTTGCAAAAATGGATGTTACGTCTGCCAAACTCCACACGGAAATTTTATCTGCGAACGACGAGCTGAAAGCATCGATTGAACCACTCCAGCGCCTGGTTGAATCTCACGAAGAAACCATAAAAGACCTCGAGCTAAGCGCTAATGACCATAGCAGCCGGATAACCGAGCTCGAGACCACAGTTAGCACGCTAACTACGCAGGTAACCAGTCTACGTGGAAAATGCGAGGAATTGGAGGGCAGGTCACGTCTCAACAATATTCGGCTGATCGGGGTTCCCGAAAGTAATGAAGGTCCTCGTGCTACTGATTTTGTTGCTGGGATGTTGCAGGACATGTTGGGCTTGAACGAGAAACCTCTGCTTGACCGTGCCCACCGAACCCTACGTGAAAAGCCCAGGCCTGGAGCTCCACCTCGACCTATTGTGGCGCGGGTTCATTTTTTCCACGTTCGCAACTTGATCCTAAAACGAGCGGGTGAAGCGGCTCCACTTCTTTACAAGGGCAAGAGGATTTCCATATTCCCGGACTTCACCTCCTCTGTGGCAAAGCAGCGAGCCGCATTTGGGGCCGTGAAGCGCTCACTACGTTCTATTCCAGGGGTGAAGTACGGGTTGTTTTACCCAGCGACACTGAAGATAACATCGCCAGATGGAACATCGCAACAGTTTGATGATCCTTCTCGTGCCGCTGAATTCATCGAACAGAACTTGAAGTAAGGTGAACTCTATCCATAAGGAGCCTCTCTTCTAATATGTGATCGCCAGGCTACCAACAGTGCAGTCATTATAACGGCGTCACGGAACATTTTCTTTTTGATGCAGCGTATGTTACTTTTCAAAATGTACCTTATATTACCTCATATTTGAGAGATAATAGCAGTTTGTAGTATTGCCATTATTCTTTTTTACGCCCATGTTAAGTATATATAGTATTTTGTGTTTGCCTTGCCTTTTGACTTCAATCGTAAGTGCAGTAGTTCAGTTTTAGTCAGGTTTTTCTCAAGTAGCCCTTCACATTTATGGTTGGAGCTATTATGGAGCATTGTGTTTTCTTGGTTTCTTTAGGGGTTGTGTGCATCCTTATTGGGTGGATGCTGGCACAGGGGTGGGAAGGTTCTGTGTGTTATTTTTTGTTCTCTGTGTTTTTGTGTGATTGTTGTTTTTTGTGTTTTTCTCTATATCTAAAATGTTTTCCAGCTGGTTGTTTATATGCTGCGGCAGTGATGACGGTATACTACAGGATAAAACTATTTACTCTGTTTGTATATGACTCAACCCAGGATAAACCCTAGTCCGGATGGTGGTGGCCTCAAGTTTGTATCATGGAACTGTAAGGGCCTTAACTCCCCAGTGAAGCGTACCAAAGTGTTAAATCATCTACATCATTTAGAGGCACAGGTAATTTTCTTGCAGGAAACGCACTTTAAACCCACAACTCATCCACAAATTAGAAGCAGATGGATTGGCCAAACTTTTTTTTCTTCATTTCACAAAAAGACCAGAGGTGTTGCGATTTTAATTAATAAATCTATCCCATTTATTTGTTCCTCAGTGGTGTCTGACCCGAATGGTAGATACTTAATTGTTGTTGGCACCTTATATGGGACCTCTCTGGTTTTGGTAAATGTTTATGCTCCAAATTGGGATGATGCAGGTTTTTTCAGACGGCTTTTTTCAAGTATTCCTGACTTGACCTCTCACTTACTTGTCATGGGGGGAGACTTCAATTGTTGGTTAAGTCCACACCTTGATCGCTCCTCAACTAAGGCTACAACAGTTTCAAAGTCAACTAAAGTGATTAAAACCTTTATGGATGAGTTTTCAATCACTGATCCTTGGCGTTTCTTCAACCCCACTGGTAAAATCTACTCGTTTTTCTCTCCTGTACACCATACATTTACGCGAATAGATTATTTCCTAATAGATAATAGACTTATTCCTAATGTCATTCCAGCCTCGTGTTCATATGAGCCTATTGTAATTTCTGACCATTCACCAGTTACGCTACGCATTCGATTTAGTGGCAATGTTCAATCACGATGCCCTTGGCGATTCAACACATGTTTATTGTCAGATGATAATTTTAACAATTTCATCTCTGAACAAATTGACCTTTTTTTGAGCATTAATAAGACTTCTGACATTTCGGCATCTGTCCTATGGGAGACATTAAAAGCATATATTAGGGGACAGATTATTTCATATGTGAGTCATGAGAGGAGGAAAAAGAAAGAAAAGATTGATAATCTCACAAAACGTATTGCTCACTTAGATGCAGTGTATGCGACTTCTCCTAGCTCCGACATACATAAAGAACGCCTTATTGCTCAATCAGAGTTCGATACTTTAGCTGCGGATCATGCTGTCAAACTGTTACACAAGACTGGTAGTACATATTTTGAACATGGCGACAAGGCCGGGAGGCTTTTAGCCAACCAGCTGCGTCAAACTACCTCTTCCCATCAAATACCGAAACTCAATACACTGTCAGGCATTACAATAGACCCTGTCGAGATCAATAATGAATTTAAAGGCTATTATGAGTCTCTCTACTCATCAGAGACCAATGTAGGTACACCAGAATATGATGTGTTTTTCTCCACAATGGAAATTCCCCAGGTTGGTCCAGAAATGTTAGAAAAACTAGAACAACCTATAACCACCACAGAACTTTTAGGAGCCGTTAAGTTAATGCCAAGTGGTAAATGTCCAGGCCCAGATGGCTTTCCTGTGGAATTTTATAGATGTTTTCAAGACAAACTAGCTCCAGTTTTGTTAGACATGTATAACGAATCATTTGTCACTTCTAAACTGCCTCCTACGCTCAATCAGGCGTCAATCTCTCTTATTCTGAAAAAGGATAAAGATGCTCTCAGCTGTTCCTCTTACAGGCCGATAAGTTTACTAAATGTGGATTTTAAATTGTTGTCAAAGATGCTTGCAATTCGCTTAGAAACTGTCTTGCCTCATATAATCTCACCTGATCAAACAGGGTTTATCAGAAACAGACATTCATTTTTTAACCTGAGGCGTCTGTTCAACACTATCTACAACCTCCCATCATCAAATCTACCACAAGCGGTCATATCTATGGATGCCGAAAAGGCCTTTGACCGAGTAGAGTGGGGATACTTGTTTTATACACTGCAAAAATTTGGATTTGGAACAAGTTTTATCTCCTGGGTGAAACTTCTGTACTCTTCCCCATTGGCATCAGTGAGAACTAATAACAATCAGTCGTCATATTTTCCTCTACATCGTTCAACCCGGCAGGGCTGTCCGCTCAGCCCCCTGCTATTTGCTTTAGCTATCGAACCTCTCGCTATTGCTTTACGTAGTGATCCTCGAATTGAAGGAATTGTTAGTTGTGGTCAAGAACAAAAAGTGTCGCTTTATGCTGACGATCTTCTCCTTTACATTACTGATTTTACCAAGTCAATCCCTGCTGCCCTTTCTCTTCTTGACTCATTTGGGTCCATTTCTGGTTATAAATTGAATTTGGGCAAAAGTGAACTACTTCCTCTCAATAAGGCAGCTTATAAGTATCCACTGCACACTTTATCGTTTAAGATAGCCAGTCATCAATTTAAATATCTTGGGGTGCAGGTAACTAAGAAACATAGAGATCTTTTTAGTGCAAATTTTACTCCTCTTTTGACTCAAGTTCGGAAAGACCTAGATCGTTGGTCGGTGCTGACATTGTCGTTAGCTGCTCGCATTAATAGTATTAAAATGAACATTCTTCCTCGATTTTTATATTTCTTTCATTGTCTCCCAGTTTTCCTCCCACAATCATTTTTTCATAAGTTGGATTCAGTCATTTCAGATTTTATTTGGAACAAGAAGACGCCTAGGTTACGCAGACAGTTTTTGCAAAGACCAAAAAAATTGGGTGGGATGGCCTTGCCCAATTTCAAATTTTACTACTGGGCCTCTACCTTTAAAATAATACAATTTTGGTTGCATTCAGATTCACAGCTGTCATCCCCTGTGTGGTTGAGGATGGAAGGCGCTACCTGTGGAGCGGTATCTCTTACTTCTCTTGTCCACTCACATGTTAAACTGTCTGTCAAAGCTTACACGAACAATGTGATGGTAAAAACATGTTTAAAAATTTGGAATCAGTTTCGACGCTGTTTTGGTTTACAAACATACTCAATATTAGCCCCAATATCATCCAATCATGTTTTTGCTCCATCACTCATGGATCGGGCATTTAATGTCTGGTCTGGTCAGGGTATTAAAACATTCAAAAACCTGTACATTGATAACACATTTGCTTCCTTTGCACAGCTGTCTGAGAGGTTCTGCATCCCCAAATCACACTTTTTCAGATACCTGCAGATACGTAGCTTTGTAGCTGAAAGGTTTCCTTCGTTTCCTGCCTTGCCTCCTGACTCGCCTCTAGATGTATTTTATAAACCAGCTCCCACATTGAAAGGCATGATTTCACATATATACTCTCAGATTCACTCGTTACGAATGGCCTCCTTGAACTCTATTAAGGCTCTCTGGGAAGATGATGTGGGAATGGAGTTTAGCGATGATATTTGGAAGGAAGTATTGGACAGGGTACATCACTCTTCAATTTGTGCTAAACACGGACTAATTCAATGTAAAATTTTACATCGCACCCATTTGACAAAAGTTAGACTTTCAAAAATATTTCCAAACGTGGATCCAATCTGTGACCGGTGCCATCAGGCAGCTGCCTCTCATATTCATATGTTCTGGTCATGCCCAACTTTATTATCTTATTGGTCCAACATTTTTGATACCCTGAGTGAGGTCACAGGGAAAAATATTAATCCAAATCCTGTTGTAGCGCTTTTTGGGGTAACTTCTCATATTACAGGTATTTCACTCTCTTCGGAAGAGAGGTCCTTTATAGCCTTTGTTAGCTTGTTAGCAAGACGACTAATCCTTTTGAAATGGAAGTCGGCCACTCCACCATCTCATTTGCACTGGGTTAGAGATGTCCTTTATTTTGCCAAATTAGAAAAAATTAGATACATACTGAAAGGCTCGCAAGAGAAATTTTCAAAGATATGGGACCCTTTTTTTGAACATGTTGGGAAGCTGGTCTTCCCAGTTAACCTTGATTAATTGTTTGTTCTAATTTATTTATATTTTCTTTCAACTATGAGCATAGCACCGCATCACTAGCTTGTTGTTACCAATATTATGTTATATATAACAAATGTATCCATTTTGGTTTTGGTTTTGTCTGTTTTGTTTTGATGTCCTGTTTTTTGTTGTTGTTGTTGTTGTTGTTGTTGTTGTTTTTTCCGCTTCCTTTAGCGGGATTTGTTTTTGTAATGTATAAAAGTTCAATAAAGATATTGATGGGAAAAAAAAATATTATGTTTAGCTTGTTTTCCTAACATTGACATGAATCTACACCATGAATTTGATAGTTGTCACCAATCGGCAACAGTGTAGTTGTGGCTTCTGAAGTGTTAACTATTATGTATTGCTTACTAAGAAGTGTGCTGAAGTCATCTATGAAGTAGACGTGCTCTTCATCCGGATCAGAGGCGATAACATTCATCTCAGCCTGGAAGTCTTCATACAGGGGGTCGGTCTTGTTCACAACTCCTACAACAAACACCTCTATCCCCTCTGCGTGGGCCTCTGTGGCTGTTTCTTCAAACTGCATGACGTCACGTGGGTCGGCCTGCCCATCTGTTAAAACCACAGCCACTTTCCTCACACCAGGCCGAGAGGCCTGGAACAGCTGGTTGGCACGATGAATGGCGCTGCCTGTGAAGGTGCCCTCACCCAGATAGGGCATCTTCCTGACAGCGGCCTTGATCTCATCCTGGCTGGACTGCTGCTGCAGACTGACCACCACAACGTCGATGTGGCTGTAAAGCACCACGCCGACCCGGCTGGCTTCTCGGCTTACCGTCATCCGATCAATAAGACCGTTCACAAAGTCCTTCACCAGCTCAAAGTTTTCTGGTCCAACACTTTCAGAGCTGTCTATCACAAACACCAACTCTAGAGGGCTCTCTCTGCACTTGAGACCGCAGCCTGGGCAACAAATGTAAGAGATATATTTGACATGTAAAGAAACTACATAGTGGATATATGAACATGAATAATTGTTTCAAAACAAATATTGCAACAATCACCATATCTATGCAGTTTATGGAACTAAATTCATAGTTATACAGTTTTGTAACATCAACTAATCTAACTCTCATTAGTTCTGAGGCCTGTACTACGAACCAGGATTCATGGTTATCAAGGTAACTCCAGGTTTAACTCCAGGTTTTTGGTACTGTGATGGTGGTTCAGCTCTTACTTACAAACCAGAAGAATACAGCTAAGCAACAGGTTCATTTAATAGAAGATACAGTTGTAATTATGACCAGCTCTACTCGTGTCCTCCTAATTTGGTAGTGATATGGATGTAGCCTGTTAACATTCATTTAGTCTGCAGCTTTCCCTCCTACTTACTTCCAGTCTGTATTATGTGTATACATCTTCATATTTCTCTAATATTATAGTTTGCTCTTTGTTTGTAAAATATGTCACTGTCAGTAGACCTGTCCATGTCTGTGATTGGTGACTGTTGCTAACTCCAACTTTCATGTAAACGTGCTTGTAGCTAGATTACAAACTCTGGGTTGAAGACCTCTTATCCTGACTGCAGTTGTTTGGTTAAGTGAAGCCAGATCATGAAAGGACATCCTGGGTATGTTGAACCTGCTTCGTAGTACAGACCCCCTGATGAGGTTATCCTGATTTAACTCTGTGGTATTTTTTAAAGCATTTTTTTTAGTAGGACTACATTACAGTGGAAGTTTGATCCACTTCATTTACATCTATTAGCTCCTACATTAGCTCCTAGCTAGCAGCACAAGAAGCTGACTGAAGAATAAACTGCTGTAAAACAGAACAAAACTTGTCATTTACCACAGATTTCCCTTATTATCCTCATGACCTCTTCACTCTGTATATCGAAAGGAAAAAAATGGCAATTATTTTCATTGTTAAAATGTATAGCTCAATGTGATTTGTGTCAGGCAGTTACTCACTGTCAGTCCTGGTTCCCCCTTTTCTCCAGGTCTCCCCTGTGAGATCACACACAGATTAGGAAGTACAATGACAACAAGACAAGGACACAATGACTTTATATCAGGGATGCTCTGATCTGACATTCACAGCCATTCTCTTGATCAAATGTCTATAAAATCAGCATCAACTGTGAGTTTAAACAAATAAATGCATACATTTTAAAATAAATAACCTCATAATTGTACATGAATGCAGTTAGATTTCTATAACTTGATTCTGAATAGAAGTTCAATGAAAGTAAAATCTTCACATTATGTGATTCACACAGTTTGGTTTTGCTGCATTCCCTGTCAGTTTGATCAGTCGGTGAAAAAAATGATTAGATTTTTGTCCAAACAGTTGGTTTTAATAAGATTTTAGTCATCAATAAATATCTCTTCTCCCTCGTGTGCTTGAACCTTGTCTGCTGGTGGCTTCTAACAGGTTATGACATGGCTGGAGCTCTCCTACTTAAATCTAAGTTAAGAAAGCTGATAACATGCTTTTACTTATATGTGTAGAGACAGGACAAATGTTGTGTCACTGTGAGAATTGTGAGTGTTGGACAGTGCAGAAGTAGGTTTGAGTATTTTGAGAAAACCATCACTGTTGCAATCCACAGGAAGTGGCATAAAGCCAATTCATTCTGAGAAGAACAAAGCTACCAATTTTATACAACCATCCTGCAAGCTTGCATGCTTTTAAGACCCTTAAGTACATTTCACCAATCCATCTAGGATTGAGTTTCAGAAAAAACCTCTTCTACAGAGTCCATTTGACATGAATAAAAACACATTTGTGCTTCAAAAATTAATACAATGAAACATGATCATTTAAGGAAGTATGAAGGACACTGTCATATAAACCACTTCAAGTATCTCTCAAATGGAACATGCTATGTTACCACTGGTCCAGGTGACCCAGGTTCTCCATAGTCTCCCTTGTCTCCTTTCTTTCCTCTGTCTCCAGGAATGCCTCGATCACCCTGTATGTGTGTTAAAGCACTCTTTATCACAGCAAATGTGGAGCCTTGTAAACAAATGCAGTATGTGACAGATCATGCAATCATTCCCACATGCAGTGGCTTAGTTATTCGTACCTTCTCCCCAGGAAGACCATCCCCTGGTGTCCCACGAGGACCCATCGGCCCCTGAAACCCAGGTTCTCCCTAGGAATAAAGGATTTTAAGAATATAGAATTTGAGCAGTAACAAGAGCGTCACCCGCCTATAAACCTGTCTTAAAACCCAATCCATGGAGTCAAACACCATAGGTTTATTTATTTGATAAGCAGCTCAGGCCCCTTGCCTTGATTGTCATTACTCCAGCATTGTCAGGTGTTTCTTGCCTACCTTTGGTCCTGGGATGCCCTCTCCTGGAGGCCCAAGCAGGCCAGTTGGACCAGGCTGCCCTGTAGAGCCCTGAGAATACAATCCAAAAATCAAATGTCAAGGTATGAGGCTAATATTGTGATTATGATATACAGAGGAAATGGCTTATAAAGACAACCAAAACTGTTGAACTTCTTCATCCAGTATGTAGACAGACTGACCTTTGGTCCATAAAGTCCGATTCCAGGAGCACCTGATGGCCCTGGGACACCTGGTAAGCCTCTGTCACCCTGACACATGAAACACACAAAACAAACTTGCACTAAAATTACTACCACAATTTTTCCATCTTATGACGCCTCTTTGGTCTCCCACAGCATCGAGCCTCTGTCATTTCTCACTTTGGTATGTCGAATGGCATTACACTTCCCATTAGCCTCTGTAAAAATCTTTCCGAGGACTTTTCTTAATTCATTAAAGATCCCATATCACATGTAAACAAAATACGTCTTTCAACTTGACACATATTTGTCACACTTAAGTGTTTCAGATCATCAAACTAATTTTAATGTAAGACAAAGATAACCCAAGAAAATACTGCAGTTTTTAGATGATGATTGTTTTTTGAAGGAAAAATGCTGTCCAGACCAACATTGCCCTATGTGGAAAAGTAATTGCCCCCTACCAATCTACCAAATGACCAAATTCATTTGGCAGTTGGGTTCAGTTTCACCAGCCACACTCACATATGATTACTGCCAGGCTTGTTGAATCTAAACATCACTAAATAGAACCTGTCTGGTTGTGAAGTAGTAAAGGGTCTCAGAAAGCAGCACATGATGCCACGTTCTAAAGAGATTCAAGAATAGATCCCATCAGTTCATGACCTACAGCTCAAGCACAAATATGTTCTGCGGCATGACAAAGACCCAAAGCACACAATCAGGTCCACCTCTGAAGAACTAAATGAAGGTTCTGGAGTGGCCGAGTCAAAGTCTGGACTTGAATCCAATTGAGATGCTGTGGCAAGACCTTAAAAGGGCAGTTCATGCTGGAAAACCATCTAATGTGACTGAATTAAAACTATTCTATAGAGAAGAGTGGGTCAACATTCCTCCATGGTGATGTGAAAGACTGATCACAAGCTATCACAAACATGTAACTGCAGTTGTTGCTGCCAAAGGTGGACCAACCAGTTATTAGGTTTAGGGGGCAATTACTTTTTCACAGGGGTGATAGGTTTTAAATAATTCTTCAATAAACCATCATTTAAAAACAGTATTTTGTGTTTTGTGGGTTTGGGTCTGTGTAATATTCAATAAATATGAATGTTAGTTTGATGATCTGGAACATTTAAGTGTGAGAAAGAAGCAAAAATAGAAGATCTCTGCACGACACAGTATATATCATTCAGCTGTATGAAAATACAGTGTATGTAAGCACAGAGAGCAGGAGAGAAGTAGACAGATGTAAACTACGCTTAATAGCTTGAATGTAAACTACGTTTGCATTCAAGCAGAACAGGTGACATGAACACACAGTAAGATACCCAGACTTTTTGTACTCGTTTCAATTTGTTTCCACCATTTCTGAATGCCTCTCAGCATTACAGTTTCCACATAGTTCTGAACCGTGGTCATATGATCAAAGCTAATAGTAATGTTATCCAAGTTTGCCACACAACATGCTGACACTAAGGATATTCTTATTGTTGTGGTGACATTGAAAATTAAAGTAATCTGTTGGGTCTTCAGTTCCTCAAATGCTGGGAGCCATGAAGACTGTTGTGTTCACTCTTGCAGCCAACAGCAGAACATTTGGTGTGCTCTGCTAATGGCTGAGAGATTGTAGGGTTTGCAGAAGCAGCTCTAGAAAGTAAATAAACCTGATGCCCATAAGGCAGCTGCTCATTCTGAAATGTTCACATGGAAACAGTGGACAGTGAAGGGGCAGAATAATACAAAGATTAGCTGGAAGACTATTGGCTCCTTTGCTGGTACACAGCAGCTGAGCAAAATTCTTACTGGCTTTAAAGCTAGGATGCTAGTCTGACTCACCAGATGTAGCCATTTACGAGGATGACAGAAGTAGATGTCTTTGTATCTCAACAGCTTTTATTTACACCTTCAGGTTTAGAACGTCCACAAAACACAATAATATGGATTTTCACCATATGGGACCCTCAAGTCATAAAATAACACTCACCTTAGCTCCCGGTAGTCCTTTCCCTTCAGGACCCATCTCTCCTTGCACTCCTGGTAAGCCAGGAAGACCCTAATGAATCAGGGAAAGATTTTCATTTACAAACCCTGCTTTCCTATGCATTGGATACAAGGGTCATTCAGTTGTACCCTCATTGTGTGCTTCTCTTACCTGTGGTCCTGGTAAGCCATCTCCCTTTCTTCCCGGTGGCCCCACAGGCCCAGTATTTCCTTTGTTTCCCTTGAGAAGGAAGGGGGAAAACAACCTGAATATTGACAGGAACATGTGGTTCTAATGCAGATCAAGTGTAAGGTACCTGTGACCAGAAAGAATCATTCACCCACTATGTTTTAAAGTAATAGTAAAAGCAAGGGAAAATCTTGTAATATCTTGTCATAACTACTTTCCCTGTGCATGCACTACATACTTGATTCCACAGTGCACTGATGTGGCATATGTCTTATTTGTGATCAAGTTACCTTTGGCCCAATGATTCCTACTCCAGGTTCTCCAACAGGCCCAGACAGTCCTACAGGCCCAGGATCTCCCTGTTATTTGGACAGGTGAGGAACAGTCATATTAACTGACATTGACCAAAAATAACACAACATATTCACTGACACATAAAACACGCACCTAGTGGGAAAAGAAATCTGATGAGCTATGAGTCATTTTGTTTTTAGATCGTTGTATCGATGGGTGTGCTGGATGAGAGCCATAATACATCTGATGGTTGTGACTTCAAAAATAATAATGTAAGTGAATACCAGTACATACAGATAAACACAAAACTATATGTAAAACATGACATATTAAATATATGCAGATACACAAGACAATAAGAAAGTAAACTAAGGTCAGACATGCCAATGATTACAGAGCAGCTAGGAAAAGACATGTACACAGATCAACTAAAACATTATGTTAAGTGTAGGTTACAGTACAGTTATTACAGATTGCTTTGGCTTACACACAAAAGTGAAAGTGATGAAAGTGAACACAGAAAATTGTACATACACATTGATAAGAAGCACACAAGGAAAAGAATCTGAGTCTTGTTGAATTAATTCTAGTGTCACCTCTCACTCCATCACAGCAATGAAGTTGATGCTCCCATTTGCTTAAGTTTATTTCTTACAAACAAGTGGTGAACGTAAATCAGCAGGACTAAGCTCGTCATTCAGGAGTCAGTCTGCATATGAGTGTATGTGTGAGCTGGTTGTCTTCACCTTTGGTCCTGGTAAGCCACGCCCAGCAGGTCCAGGTAGGCCCATCATCCCCGAGCTGCCAGGCTCTCCCTGAGCAAAGAAGTCAGTAAATATCATTGGTAAAAGAGTACAAAAGGGATTGAAGATTCTTAAAGCTTCCATCAGAAAACACATTTACTCGTCTCTTTATAACACTGTCAAACAAAAATCTTGTTCCAAATAAACTGCATTCTCATTTAGGTTTTGAAAGGAGCTCATTTTCTCCCTGAAAGGCTTCCAGTTTGAAAGAGCCACAATGCCAGCATAAAGATGGAGGCATAAATCAGCAACAGATCTTTCACCCAGGAGAAAGGGGTAGACACCAAACCTACATGGTTAGGTTTAGGAAAAGAGCACGGCTAGCTTTAAAATACACCCCTTCACAACATGTTTCAAGCTTCTCTTATATTTGTTGGGTTATCAGGGTTCTATCCCATGTAATATATGATTAGTTGGCTGAAAAGAAGCAGAGCAGTAAAATAAATGGCAACGATCTGTTGATGTGTCTGGAATGTGTCACAAACAAACATATACCAACAAAAATATATTTTCCCTTAAAACAGAATTGAGAATGCAGCCCTTTTGCATAGGAATGACATTTTATGAGACAGAACTGTCCTTTTTGTAGTCTTAACTAATTTAAATGTTAAATGGTCTGCACTTATATAGCACCTTTCTACCTTAGTGGTACTCAAAGTGCTTTACAATATTTCTCATTCACCCATTCACACACATTCACACACCAATGGTGACAGACTTCCATGCAAGGTGCCTGCCTGCCGTCGGGAGCAACTTAGGCATTCAGCAGGCATTGAATTCATGCTGGGCATTGAACCACCAAGCTTACGATCAGTGGACAACCCTCTCTACCACCTGAGCCACAGCTGGCCAGAAACTCAATCCCTAATGTCAACCTGTTTTTTTAAACGTGTTTTGAACAGTTTTGTACAATTTAAAGGAAAAAGACAGATGTGTGCTCCTGGGTGCTTCTCTTTGTCTCAGTCAAATATACAAGATAAACAAATGGTTGTTCAATGTGCTGCACCTGCCTGTACTAAGAGTAGCATGAGCAAGCTTTCAGAGTGCTGGTTACACATCGTAGGCCACAAGAGACATTGTAAAGAAATTTGCTCTGCAGCTACATGTCTTGTTCAACTTGTTCTTAGTGGTGTTAAACAGTGAGCAGCATCTAACTAGACCTATGTGGCATTTCAGCTACATGTATTACGTTGTGTAATCATTTTAACCCAAGCAGTTTGGGGGCATTTTTTTTGCCCCTGTTACAATTTCTCATCACTGTAGACTCATTTTTCACTGCATTATAATGTTCAGGTCCTCTACTGAAACAGCCCAACCATGCCTAGATCTAGAGAGAACCCGAAGATGTCTGTGATTATCTGCTTTACAAAAA
>OMNN01097799.1:24478-35344 GCA_900302755.1 Chromis chromis
GACTAATATTGTATTCATTGTTTTATAGAATAGATTCAATCAATGATATTTCTGTAGATGGTTTCATTTGCTATCATTTTCCTAAATGCTATAGTTGGAGGCAACCTGATTTCTTTTTGGGTTCTTCAAAACATTTCACCTCTCTCATTCAAGAGGCTTCCTTAGTGCTAACTGACTGTTGGGGAGTCCCAGGTACATATTCTCACCCCCAAATGTTGTCCTGTTAAAGACCTAAGTCTCTCATGACTCAAGGTTAAACTGTTGTGAAACTGCCTGGTGAGGAGTGACTCAAGGTATTAATAGGGGTGAAACTGTCTGGGGATGAATCTCAGGACTGCATGATAAGTACCTGATAATTGGTACTATAGACCCCTCTCCTATTTAAAGATGATGGTTCCAGTTTAAGATAGATGGCTTCCTTAACTTAAAATATCCATGAAGTAAATATTTCCCCAAAAATGTTTAGAAAGAATGAGATGAGAAGATCAACACCACTCTGATCCAGGGGCAGCTGCCCTGTCTCTATCTAAAGTTTAAGAATGGTTTCTTGGGGAACAACAGCCAGGCTGCTGTGATTTTGCAGTCTTGTCATCTCTGTGAGGTTGTCAGTAGTGGTATAATAGACCTTTACAGAGATCTACAATTTAACAAAACACATGCTCACCAATTGTATCTGGCTACTGTGGTAAAGTGGGAGATGCTGCACAGAAGCTCTGGACAAATACAAAAACTTGTCCTTTTTACATTTAAGTACAATTTAAACAGAAGAACTCATATGTGCTCATTACTGAGCTTTATAAGTGTGAGGTATATTTCTTTGGAGTATAAGGCAACCTAGCTGTATCCCCTGCTTTCAGTCAATATGTTAAGGCTAATTGGCTGTTGACTACAGCTCTATACTTGATGGTGATTGGTGGACCAAACTTCTATTATAACATACTGCCTGCTATAGAAATTGATAGACATATAAGAAACTTTATGAACTGGTGGATAATGTCAATAAATTTGGTTTATTGTCCAGACCTGTATGATATCTTTGTCAAAAAATATATATGTAGCTCCCCACAAATCGTCCCATTTACATAACTTTGTCTTTAAGCAGAACACCATAATGAAAAGTTCAATATATTTATACTTGATTACTTGATTACCTCAAGGCCCTCCATTCCTGGACGTCCATTAATGCCAGGTTCCCCCTACAGTGACCGAGCCCAGACAAAACAGCACATGAAACAACACTTCATGGAATCTTTCTGGTAACAGCACTGGATTATGGAAACAATAGAGACTTACACGAGACCCCTTTGGACCTGGAGCTCCATCAGACCCTGGCTCGCCTGGCTTCCCCTGGATGAAAGTAAAGGGATAGATTGTGCAGAATGAGAATATTTTCCCCCCTTTGCTAAGTTTGGACTGGTGTATGTATAAGCAAAAGTGAGGTAGGACATTCTCAATGTGACCTGTCTGTAACCTCTGTCCAACATAAACCTGGACCTCAGTGCAACAGGTTCTCAGATCAACACAGCCTGTATGTTTGCTCATGTCTAATCCTCTATCCTTGACCTTTGCTTCTTTCCAAGGGCCTCTGTTCAGGAGTTCTGCCAGTGAAAACAGGCCTCTCACCACCTGCTACACTTGCATTGTGGGAAACATTTCCTGCTCTTTCATATCTGTTCTCTGTTGTGCTTTGGAAACAGGCCAGATGCACCTGCTGGTGGGGTGCGGGTGCTGATGCTGAGAGAATGCCAGGCTATCTTGGGATAACAAGCCACTGTGTCAGGCTTACCAGGCTCTGTGTGGCTGAGGCAGTCACTGTCAACCTGAAGGCAGCAGACACAACCACAGCTGGGCATGAAGTTGACAGACTACTTTGTGCCAACTCATACTTGAGTGTGCATGATATCAGGCCAAAACAGCAGCTCATTACCACAACACTGATAAGAAAATCAGACTCTGAGTGAATGGATCCGCTACTCATCTAGTGGTACGGCCCGAAGCTGATGACAAGGGTCAGTTGGTCTGTCTACTTGTCTTAACACTTCAGTGCACAGTACCTATTAGTAAGATTGGCAAATAAATTCAGTAAAGACATTCATCAGTGCTTGAAGAGGGCAAGGACTGGGCAATATCACTTTAAACTGTGACAACATAGTTTGACAAAGCAATCCCCTCAAGGTGATAAATTGTTTAAAGCAGAACAAGCACACTCCCTCATGCTAATGGAAATCCCAAATGTCACTGGCCTACCCCCACAGGAAAATGCCCCCCACCACATGGCAACAACATCAACCAATCAGGAACATCTTGAGGAACATGACAATGGCCCAAGATGTTGATTTGACCTCCAAACTTCCTAGAGCCCATTCTGATCAAGCATCAACAGGATGCAGTGGAACAAGTTGGATTGACAGAGGCCCCACTGCACAAGCCAGAGCACCCAAAGGATCCACAGGTGCTAGACCCCATAGGACTGAGAGGTCCTCTTGTCCATGCCCAATGGTTCAGAGCATTTTTGACCATATAAGGGGGACCAACACTATATTAGGCAGGTGGTCATAATGTTATGCCTGATCTGTGTATGATGATCTTATACGGATTGTAGATTAAACTACCCAACAGTATATTAAGTAGCTGAAACTTAAACAAAAAACAGTGCAGCAGTAATATTAAACCATCACATATAGCAGAAGAACATTGAGATATTAGGCACATTTTGCCGATTATACTTCCACACTTTTACTTCAAGTTTTGAACGCAGGACTTTTAAATGTAGTGTTTCAGAGTGTGGTATTGCTGCTTTTACTTAGATAAAATATCTGAAGGCTTCTTCCTCCACTGTCAGTTTGAGTGTGTGTATTTTTGTCAAAGGGTTTCACGTCAAATTAGCGTAGCACTTCCAATTATGTTCGAAACATTAGGAGAGATCAGTGTTGATGCTGTTAAAGAAAAAATTCTGAACCATGACTGACAGTATTGCATTTTTCATCAAAGAAAGAAAGACCAGTGAGCTAAGTAGTGTTTTAATGCATAGTCTCATTCAATGACCTGCGGCATCGGTGAAATCACACACTGTAAAACTGTTTCCTCTGCAACCCAACACATCTCTGATTTAGCCTCTTGACCTGTTGACCTACTGTTAATAAGAAGCATCTGTTCAGTATTCAGTAACGTTATGTTTCTGTCAGTTATGTGATCCAAAAATCATGAGTTCTCAGAAGACACAGATCTATGGACTACATTCACCCACACTCCATTCACAGTTAGTCAGGCGGGAATGTGTAAGTCCAGCAGTCCACCGTCGAAATCTCCCTCGGCCGATTTTGCTTCTCCCCTCAAGCTACACCCACAATAAATAGTATTTTAGTCAACAAATGAGTGCAGCCTGCTTCTGATTTACTCTCGGCTCTGCAGCAGAGAGAACAGGTATCTGTGGAAATGCTAATGCCATGGAGACAGAGAGACAGAGAGGGAGTATTTCTGTTCAAACAGCCAGAGTTTGGAAGTGATAACTGGATTTACTGAGGAGAGTCAATCTGTTGTATTAATGCAAAGCCCGAGGGACGTGGACACTGTGTGTGTGTGGACGAGGCTAACAGTCAGATAAACAAGGACAACATAACTAACCATGGTACGTGTACATGACAAACAAAATGCTCAGAAGGTATGAAAATTAACAATGAAAGACAAAATATCCATAACATTTATATGAACTAAAACTAAACTATGGAAATTTCCATCCCTAAAATTAGTACACATCTTCGTCAAAGGATTTAGAATGTGTGTCGAATCTCCCCCTACTTACTATACTGTGTAACATTGGTTCTTAACTGGTGGGTTGGGACCCAAAAGTGGGTCGCGAAGCCATTTTTAGAGGGTCGCAGAAGCATGTCCCCCCCAAAAAAAGTAGTGGTATAAAGGAGGTGTTTCTTCTGACACAGTTTGCTTTCAATAGCAGGATATTTAGTGGTGGTGACACCAGTAGTTGTCCACTATTAACCTCTAGATGTGGCTCTGCCAGCTTATTGGAGACATTGATGCTAAAACGTGCCAAAAATAAACCAACATGTGCTCAGAATCTGTCAGAATGGGAGAAAATATGACCAAAACTTGGCAAAAGTGTCCAAATATACCAAAACGAGCAAAAAATAAGCCAAAATTTCCCCAAGCTGCATCAAAATGCGTTGAGACTACACCCAGATAAACCTTCATTTGTTAACAGGAACAGCAAACTTCAAAAAATTTGGGCCACGACTGTTAGTGGGTCCTGAGGCTGGACCAGTTGAGAAACGCTGCTGTATAATACACAACAACCTGATTTGTCGTCCACAAAAGACAATCTTCAACAGTTTTTTTTAGTTGTTGTTGTTTTCAATCAGTGGACTGTCCCTTTAAGGGAAAGAGAAGGAGCAGTGCTGTCAAACAAATTCATTTTCTTCAGTTGGATTTCTTATCTTTGACAAACATATACAAAACTCATTTCAATTCAAATAGAAGTTATTCTATTGCAGTAATATATCATTCAACAGGAAAAAAGCTGCTTTGACATACACAACTATTTTCTTTCACAATTATCACATCACTTCATCATGCAGGGCTCCGATATCTGTTAATATGCAATCAGATCACAAAGGTGTGTAAGGTTTATTATTGTTATTTATACATGTTCCAATTCTGCTTTCCAGTAATGTTCTGATTAAAACCACAGAACCCAGAATGTAACAGTATGTATGTAATTTAAAGGGTGTAAATTAAACACGCTAAGATTTTGACGCATGCACTCATCTACACCACCCACCTGCCTACTCACACACATATGCATAGACACATTGACATGCAGCAGTGTGCATGAAAAACACCCGTCTTCTTTGTCTTAGGTGATAATTTTTCAATTAGAACCTTTATTTTTTGCACTCATGCATTGTCTGTATTTACAGTATGTCTTTTGACTAAAGCAGTCGTACCCTGAGGATAATTCTTTAGCCAAAAAGACCAAATTGAAGACACTTTTGTGATTGCTGGAGTTTAACCCCAGTGCCCTGTCCGTTGCCAGTGTCCCTTAAAGCTGGTGTAGGCAGTAGTGAAAATTCCACAATAAATGTTCAGCATATTAAAATTCAAGTGGTCTGAGAGGAAACTAGACTTCGGCTTCTCCTTTTAGCAGTTCTTTTATACTTTAGAACATGTAGATATTAGATATATATGTAGAAAGAACTATATGTGAAAGGTTTTGATGGATAAATGGGTTAAATAGGGAACTTTAAATCAGGAGGTTGAAGTATTAATCCTGTTTGAAGCTGAAAATGAATGTTGACTTTTGGCTAGACTGTGCATTGGAAGCATTTTTTTGTGTTATGTTTTTTGCCTACTGTGCCCATTTTCGGCAAATAATGATAATGCCCCCATGCCCAGAAAGTCCATGTCCCCTTCAGGAGGAAGCCTCTCTCACATTTGACTGAATGAATGTGTGAGAATTGTACTTTCTTTCACCGCTGACTCTCTCTTTTTGCAATCTTCTGACATGAAAATATCACATATTCACAGATGTGTTTTTAATGCATGTATTTGGTGAGTTTGTCAGACGATGTTGCATGAAACAGAAACACAAATATATGTAAATGAGAACAGCTTCAGGAATTCCTCTGTATGAAATTGCAGTGAGCACAGGGAGCAGGAGAGAAGCCAACAGATGTAAACACTGGCTGAATTCAGGTTGCACTGAACCACACAAGGCAATATGAAAGCTTGATTTCAAATTTGGTTTTAAAGTTTTCATCATTTCTGATTGTTCCTTAGCATTTCAGTTTAGCTCAGACATGTGGACATGTGATCAAAGCTAATGGTAACGTTAGCCACATTAGCCTCTCACTGTGTAAACTAAGCATTTTCCTTTTGATGTTGGGACATTGCCCTTTAAAAAAAAGTAACCCACTAGATTATCAGTTCCTCAGATGTTGGAAGTGCATGACAACTGTTGTGATCTCTCTTGCAGCCCGCAACAGAATGTTTGGTGTGCTTTGCTACTGGAAGAGACATTTTAGTTAGCATAAGCACCTCTAGAAATTAAATAAACCTGGCAGACTGCAAAGAAGCACATTTGTTTTTGGAATAGCTCACCTCGGATACAGCGTGCAGCAAGAGGGCATTAACATGTACATTTTTATCTGGGCGACTATTGTAAGTAAGTAAGTAAGTAAGTAAAATTTATTTATAAAGTGCTTTTCACAGACAAAAGTCACAAAGTGCTGTACAACAGTGATGAAATACAAACACAAAGACAATAAAAAGACTACTTGATCTAAAAAGGTAAAAAATGCAAAACTGCACAATACATAGTTAAAAGCACAGTACACATAATAAAACAAGTACAGGGCTAGTGCATACAAATTAACCAAACGGCTGTCTAAAGAGGTGTGTCTTTAGCTGGCCTTTAAGTGACACAAGAGACTCAGCAGATCGTATAGACGCTGGCAGAGCATTCCAAAACTTGGGTGCTACTGCTGCAAAAGCTCGATCACCTCGTGTTTTGAGGCGAGTCCGAGGGACAGACAACAGATTTAACAAATTCGACCTGAGGGATGGAGCTGACTGGTGGGGGTAGAGTAGACTGTTTACTCAGTTTTAACATTGACGCTAAATTAAATTCAAGTTCAGGGGGAAAACTTGAAAAATGTCTGTACTTAGCGTTTTAATATTCTTACGAAGTTTGTAAAACTTACAAAACACAATAAAAATAGATTCTCACCATACCTTTAAAGTATTTGCACAAACAAATACATCACCCAGCCAGTTGTATAACTGTACATATACAATCACACATGTTCAGTTGCCACCCAGCTTATCAACTGTGACATGAACAGAGAGTTCATAATTAAAGGCTGTTGTCAGATACCTGCCCAGCTATTCCTTTGGAAATATGGTTTCATAATGAGAGAGTAGCTCACAATGGAGGCCCAGCCTCTTTGTCCCCATGGGAGGGAATAATACCTACCTTCATTAATTATGACTTAATGAAATAGAAAATTACCCCAGGTGCTGTTTGACTGACAGGTAGCCCTACAACAGAGGAACCCCCCTTAAATGTATATAGGCCTAGCAGTACAATGTTAACCTCTAATTGGCAATTTAGCGCCCGCTCAATAGTCAGCCTTGCTTTCTCAGTGTCTGCGGAGGTATCAGCAATGGTGTTTTTCAACATCCAGATTAATTTCTTAAAAGCCTGCCTTAAAAGGAAAGTGTCAGGTTTGCAAATAAAGGGATGTGATTTAAGGGGGGAAAGTGCTCGTCTTGGAAGAATTGTGAAAAGGGCTGTGAGGAAGTGAGGGAGAGAGAGGTTAACAGACAGAGACAGAGTGAGGAAGGGGGACAGAGAGATGGGAAAACAGAGAGAGAGAGGCCAGCAGCATTAAACTCAAGTGAAATAAATTTGCTTAGCAGGTACTTCTGTTGGAGTCGCCTCCACTGAAAGAGGAGATCACTCTTGCTGGTTCTGCATCACCATTTCATCTAATCCTTCTCTCCATTTTTTATCATGAGCTTGGGATTCTGTCTTTCACAGGCCACTCATTTTTACCACATATGCCATTAACAGATACTATAAATACTCTAATGTGGTTTCTACGTTGGTCCAACCAATTCTGCCTTTTACTGCCAAATACTTAAGGGTATAATATATAACATTTCCTCATTGGGGGTGTTTAAAAATGGCCACATCATTGTTATATATTTTGTCGAACTGAATGTTTCCAGCAATGTTCAAACCCAGAGACGTCTGTAGTTTTATTCAGCACTTCTTTTTGACGTAACCCGTTACTAGTCAGGGAAAGATGGTAAAAGATACATCAGAGAGTGGAGGGAAGAGGAAGGTCCTAGCCACTGTGCTTTTTCTTTTTCTTTTATTGCTTACTTGTCATGGTCCACATTATTTAAGTATGTTTTTGTAATCTCCACAGATAACAGCTCAGGGCCACCCCACAACTGAATTCACCACACAACGTTAGCTGCACTAGCTGTGTGGGCTGTCGACTCATCTGATGGTAAGTCAGCGATTAACATTATGTTAGCTACCTGAACTGTTTTATTAGAAACGATAAAACATGACTAAATGTAACATTAGTAAAACTTTAATAAGAATTAGAAGGAGAAGAAGAAAAATCTACTACATTATGTCATCCGTGAACAAGATTTCTGCCTCAGGCCTTGTCCACATGTAGCCGGGTTTTTTGTAAAAACGAATATCCTGCCCCTCCGTCTAGAAAAAGACTTACGTACACACGACCTCGTTTTTGGAAAAAAATTCATCCACACCTAACCGCAGAAGTGCGTTTTTTTCCCGTTTTTTCACAGTTTATTTATCACAACGCAAGACAGTAGACAGAACATGAGTGATGTTATAGTTTCCTTTAAGCGGTGTACAGATAATGGATGGATGGATGGATATCTGGTGTATTACTGTGACATGCTACTACATTAGTTATTCAGGTTCAGGTTATAACAGCTGCGGCCGACCGAGCTGCAGGTTCTGTGGCCAGAGCCGGTTACCTTGGCAACGCGTCACAACGAAATAGTCCACTCAGCCGCTTCATGAGAAAAACTCCCGATTTTAACGGTAAAAAACAACATTAACACCTTGTCGGACATTATCCCTTACTTAACGTCGTCCTTCGCCTGTGTTCTTGAATGTGGAGCAGAATCTGGGCTTGTAAAAACAAGCAAGAAGCAAGCGCCAGGACAAGAGCAAGAAACAGCAACACAGGTCGCATAATGTGACCTAAGAACATATTTTGTCGCAGGCAGTGACGTTTCGAAACGCAAAACCCCGGTTATTGACGTCCACACGCAAACACATAAACGGAGAATTCGCAAATCTTCACTTTGGTCGGAGTTTTTTAAAAGCTTTGTTTTTAAAAAGCTGATTGCGTTGCGCTGGAAGCAACCTCAAAACGTAGAAAAATATATTCGTTTTGTGAGATACCCGGCTACGTGTGGACAAGTCCTCAGTCACGTCAGATAGATTTTAATAGTGATGAATATTTCCCATGATCCCACACTAGTTCACATCATCGTTTCGTTATTGTTTTCATGACAAACTCCTAGTGGCAGAAATTATATACTGTACATTACAGCTGAAACATTTATGTGTTGGTCAGAAAACCATCACACCATAGATTTCCAACTATTTTGATAATTGATACATTTGTAAGTTGAATTTTAAACACAAATACATATTTAGTGGCAGTAGTAAAGGTTGCAGCCCATTCTGGTTCCAAATGTAAATATTTGATGGTTTTCTTGATCTAAGATAGTAAATTGACCATGTTTTAGCACTAGTCGGAGAAAATTGAAATATGTTACCAATCTTTTTTAGTCCATTTCTGTATTTTCTGACACTTTAAAAGGTTAAGCAATGAATGAATTAATTAATTGTCAGTTGTAAACATTCATCACAGTCTACAGACGATCTCTTGATTGCTGTGGTTTTTCATATTTCCTGTGCAATGGGGCGGGGGGTCGTTCCCAACATTTCAAGTGTGCTAATGCACCATTTTCTCTGGGTAAAATGGTCTACCATTACCGTTGGAGTATTTCAAGATCTTAGCAACAACTCTGATGAGTACAGCGCCTGTCATAAGTGGCAGAAATGCAAGTATGACATGCAAGTGGGTGTTCCGATTTCAAGTAATACGTTTTTTATTCATTTGGACAACTTTCTAGTGGTTGGAAAAAAATCTAAAGCATTACTTCTTTTTACATTTAAATCATTGTTGACTCAAACATGTTATATCTGTGTTTCAACAAGCCTAAGCAAAAGGCTCTTATTAACTAGGAAAATCACTCCCTCCAAGTTTCCTTCACTCTCAATTAGAATATATCGCTCTCAGTAATAGAGGTCTCGCACTTGCATAGTTTTACGTTACTTTGTATATTTTAAAACAGACTGACCAATATTTTTAGTGCATTTTTTTTAAAAAAGAACAAGATCAGTTCAGTCCCCCTTTCATATGTGCGTCATTGATAGGAAGCCAGTGAGGGATCATATCCTTATTTACCACATGACTGAAACAGAAAATGGGCCTTGACTCATGAACAAGGTCTACAATTTATCCTGTGCTGTGCTATATATTATAAACCCCACCAATATAAGGCAGAGTGACAGTGTATTTATTTCTGAAAACTGTTTAAGTTAAGAACAAACAACTTAAATATGTCTGAATTCATATTTTATTGAAATGTGATGCATAATAAAGACTAGGGGTGGGAATCCCAGGGTACCTCACGATACGATATGATTCGCGATACATGGCTCACGATACTATCACACGATACAGTGATACTGAGATAATCGACGTCTCCAGGTGACCACAGCCCTGTGTTGATGAACCAGGAGGAAGTTGAACAAGTGTGCACATTCAAATACTTAGGACTGTACTTTGATTCTCAGCTCAGATGGACAGACCAGGTACAGCATCAAAAATAAGTCAGCGTCTGTACTTTTTGCATAGGCTCAGGATACATGGTGTTAATAAGGAAGTTATGTTGTTGTTTTATAGGGCATCTATTGAATCACTTATAAGATATGAAATTACAACTTGGTTTGGTAACCTGCCTGTAAAACAAAAAGCACAACTGCAGAATCTGATTGGACGGGCGGGAAAAATAATCTGCATGCCACCCGCATCCTCTCTACAGGAAATCTTTGAGGAGACGGTGAGGAGGCAAGGCCACAAAATCGCTGCTGATGTTACTCATGTTCTTTCCACTGAATATGAGTTGTTGCCTTCAGGAAAAAGGTATAGGGTACCAAACTGCAAGTTAAATAGATATAAACTGTCTTTCATACCTACCTCCATTAAATTATTAAATAGTGCA